>JAOQMP010000091.1:0-16769 GCA_027563575.1 Erythroxylum pedicellare | reverse complement strand
TTCTAAACATATGATTGTTTTAAAGGTATAATACAAGTGTTTTAGAAGTATAAGCTTTAATTTGAGCATTTCTGGAAGGTCTTACAAAAAGGGTTCAGAAATGGAGATAGTGAAGACAAGATGTAAATATATTTCTCCTTAAAATGTTCAACCGAATGGGAAAAATGCCAATCTGAATTAATCTAAATGATTGTTAGAACGAAGACAGTTCCAAGCAAGAAAGGAAGAAGACAATAACCAAAAATCAACCATTGTCCTAAGTTCTGATTGAAAATGGCCCCAAACTGAATGCATTTTCTCTCCCTTTCCTTAGTTACAACATAGTTTTAAATAGCAGAAGTCCCCTAATAGAGAACATAATAATAATAATCCATGTCATTATTACACCAAATAGTGGCCTTGGTATGGAGCAATAAAGCATAAAAAGTTATCTCAATAGTGCGGAGTAAGGAGCAAAGTCTTACTACTTTACGGTGGAGTGAAACATCTCTCTGAAGATTGTGGGTATGACCTTGAAATTCAAATGACATTGTTAGTGTAGATCAATTTGTTTTTACCTTACCCAAGGTTTGTAACCATGTGACACCCAATATGGCATCAACTCTGCCCAATCCAAACATATAAAAATCAGCCCAAGCATCATATAAATCAATAGAGAAAGGAACAATGACGCACAATCCTGCGGTGAGAGACCTGCTACCGTCCCCCAACCGAACACATGAAGAGCAGCTGATTTGTCCACCGAAAGCTGTAAATGGTTCACCACTTTTGGGATAGAAAATTGTGAGAAGCACTGCTATCCACCATTATTACAATCTCAGCATTATAAAGAAGACCCCGCGATTTTATATTTTATGGTGAATTGATGCCACCAATAAAATAAATAGGCAAAGTCTAGTTGAGCTACCTGGCCGTTAGATACCAAGGGTAGAACAGGGGTAGGATCATCTACCTTAAATGTGCCAAAATCCTCAATGCTAATGTCATCACTTTCGCTACCAATAATTGTTTGGAGTTCCTTATTGGGACAGTTGTGAAGTGGGTAATATGGTTGTTTACACTAGAAACAGAGACTTTTGTTACAAAGGTCCGTGTACTCCTAATTTGAAAGGTGACGGGCTGGTCGAGAAGGAGGACCCACGAATATAGTTAGGTTGCAGGGGGAGCTAGTAGGCGGTAATTGGGAGGAACATACTTATCAATAGAATGTTTGGTGTGGTCATGCATAGTAGACTAGGGTTCCTAACATGGAAGAGGAGGACCTCAACGATATGTAACCAATGCTGGGCTCTTAGAAAAAGATGAAGACCGCTGATGCTGGGACTGATACTTCAGTTTGGAATCATTCGTTAACAGAAGTTCTTCCTCCATGCAACTAGCCATTTCCATGGCTTCAGTCAGAATGTTAGGGCCAAGGGTGCGTGGGCAAGCATGCATTATGGGTTGAAGGCCATGCATGAAATAACCTAAGTAATGAGCGTTGGAAAGACCTTAAACATATGTAACCAACTCAATAAAATCACCAATGGAAGAAGTATGACGAATAGAACAAAGCCTTTTGAATTCATTGCCATAATGGTGACCATCACACCTTTTAATGAGTTCAGTGGCCATCAAGTACCAATTCAAATCTAGCGTGATTTGATAAAGCCAACAAAACCATTGGAAGGTAGAGCCTTCCATGCAAATAAGGGCTAGGGGTACCTTTTGGGTCTTTGTGGTTTGTTGGAGCTTAAAGTATTGTTTTGCACTCGTTAACTAGCCAATTAGGTCATCACCATTGAACACTGGAAGCTTCAAGCATCTTGGAAATGTACTAGGTTCAAGAGTGACCGGGGTTGGTGGTGTGGGTATTTAGTTATTGGGCATGGAGCTGTGGGCTGGAGAAGAAGGGCCAGGTTAGAGGTAGTTGTAAAGTTATGGTTTTTCCAACATATAAGTCACATATCATGATGTACAGTTCGATTAAGGTGGCAACATTAGCTTGGATGTCTTTTTGCATGAAGGGAATGGCTTCAAGGCATTCCTCAAGGGAGGCCACCGTCTTTTCTAACTCCTCAAGGCATAAGTTAGATATTAATTAGGTAGTGGGCATGAGAGGGTGGTGTCGATGGTTCAAACCAATTTGTTAGAATGAAGACGGCTCCAAGCAAGAAAGGAAGAAGTCAGTAATAAGAGATCAACCCTTATCCCAAGTTCTGATTGAAAATGGCCTAAAATTGAATGCAATTTTTTTCTCCCTTCCCTTAGTTATAGCACGGTTTTAAATAGCAAAAGTCCCCTAATGGGGAACATAATAATAATTCCTACAATTATTCCCCAATTCTAATAATTATTTTTGACTTTCCTACAATAGCAAATTAATGGTTATATAAAAGATAGCAATCCCATGATATTAGGTTGTCTCAATCTCGCTATCTTCTGCTTTAGACTCACATCTGGCGTGACTTTGGAGTTTCCACCGTATTCCTTTTAGAGAAAATAACAATAATAATTAAATTGGAACGACTTATTTGAAATGCAAGGTGTTGTGAAAAATCACTGCCCTAATTCAAAATTTTCTCCTCTACGATGCAGTAGGACAACAGGATCCGACCCCATAATTAACACCTTCTCCACCAATTTCGGTGCACTACAAAGGACGGAATAGGAACTATCTCTGAAAATTAATAAAAAATGACAAAGGCGAAATTGAAAAGGCAAAAAGATATGTGTATAAAAGGTGCTTTTTAATATGGAAGAAGATTTGTGCCTTATTTAGGAAAAGTGAGCAGAATTGTAATCATGAGAGTGAGTGAAAGAGTAGAAGTGAGGGGTTTTTATAAAGAAACAATTACAAGAGGCATTAATAGATATTAAAAAAAAGAAACTTTAAAACGCTAAAGGATATAATATGCATAATAACTATTAAACGTTATAACTGTTAATGGATAATAAAGTTAAGAAACCATATGTCCAAGTTATAGACCAACAACACCAACAATCCCCCACTTGGTCCAAAACTTGAGAAACAAACTATAAAAATTTAGGAGAAAAATACGTGAACAACTAGGTGAACTAAGTCTTGAAACTGGTGTCCAAGAAAAGTGGAGACAGAACCTGCTAGAGAATTAACAGCCTCAAAATACCCTAGTCTTATGATTGCTTTAGAGAGATAGCCCAATTACTCTCATAAGAGGGTGGCTAGCCCCTCACAATCACATAGGTGAGTCCATCAAGTGTGTACTGCTCACACTACCCAAACTTGGGTTGTGGAACTCATTAAGCATTAACCAATCTAACCTCAACAAACACAGTAAAGTCATGCTAAAAGACGATATTTAATAACTAAATATCTTAGTATTATTCCACAAATAATGTATAAGTAAGTAGTCACCACATAACATCATTTGACCCATTGAACTTGGTTTCCCAAGTCGGGTGTCCATCACAAGGTTACTATACAATTGGACTCAACCCCATCCCTTTAACATGCTCTGAAACTAGTTTTCTACTCAAAGTTTTTGTAAACGGATCCGCTAACTTTCTCTCTGACTTGACATAGTTTAGAGAAATTACACCATGTTTAATTAAACTATAGACAATTTTATATCTCAATATGATATGTCTACTTTTGCCATTATATGCCTTATTCTTAGCAACACGAATGACAGCTTGCGAATCACTATGAAGGAACACAGAAGGAGTTGGTTTTTCCTAAAGTGGGATATCTGCTAAGAGATTCCTTAGCCACTCAGCTTCCCATCCTGCCAATTCCAAAGCCATAAACTCAGCCTCTATTGTTGATCTTACAATACACGTTTGTTTGGATGGTTTCTAAGACACAATAGCTCCTGCTAAGTTAAAACTATAACCATTGGTAGAGTGTATATCATCACTCTCCATAACCTAGTTAGCATCAGAATATGCCTCTAATATAGGAGGATGACCACCAAAAGATAAGCCATAATGCATATTACCTTTCAAATACCTCAACAAACGAATATGCATTCCAATACTCTTAACTAGGATTATGAGTATACCTAGTAAGTCTATTCACACAATATGCAATATTCGGACGAGAATAATTTATTAAGAACATCACACTACTAAGAATTTTAGCATACTCAGCTTGATTACACTATCATCAAGATTTTTCTTTAAAGCAATACTAGCATTATAGGGAATTTTGACTGGATCAATATCATAGTAACTAAACTTCTTTAAAATTTTCTCAATATAATGAGTTTGATTCAACCTAAAACCAAAGTCAGTCCTATCAACTTTGATTCCCAAAATAAAGTCTACAGGTCTAAGATCTTTTATATCAAAAGAAAACTTTAGCAAACTCTTGGTAATATCAATGACAAATAAACTTCTACCAAAAATAAGCATATCATCTGCATAAAGAGTTATAATTACACAGCCATTGATATTAGATTTCAAGTAAATGCAAGAATCAACATCATAAGAGGTGAAACCATGTTTGAAAATATCACTTTCAAATTTCTCATGCCACTGTTTGAGAGCTTGTTTAAGTCTATACAAACCAACTTACACATCTTTTGTTTTTGACCAGGAACTCTAAACCCCTCCGGTTGAACTATACAAATTTTCTCATCTAGATCACCATTCAAGAAAGTTGTCTTAACATCCATTTGGTACACATGAAGTTTAAATATTGAGGTAATAGCAAACAACATTTTTATAGATGCAATTTTAGTAATAGGAGAGTAAGTGTCAAAAAAAGTCCAATCCTTCTTTTTGTTTAAAGCCTTTAATTACAAGTCTTGCCTTGAACCTTCAGTGGTTCCTTCAGGTCTTAATTTCTTTTTGAAAATCCACTTACACTCTAAAGACTTACACCCTCAAGGTAGATCAACTAAAACCCAAGTTTTATCTGACATGATTGACTCTAATTCACTATCTATGGCTTCCTTCGAAGATATAGCATCCACAGATCTCATTGCTTTCTCATAAGTTTTAGGATCTTCCTTAATAATATAAGACACGACAAAAATATTATTTATCTGCTCAAGTTTTGTAACCATAAAGGAAGTGATAAAGTCATAACCAAAATTAGTGGGTACTCTAGCTCTTTTGCTTTTCCATAGTTTAATATTTTCCTCTTCCTCTACTTCATCATTAGTAAAAGAACTAGGAACAAACTCTCTAGGAACTTGCACACTCACTTTCATAGGAAATATATCCTCAAAGCATACTGCATCTCTTGACTCTATAATTAGTTCACAAGTGTTAGATCCCTTTTCTTTTAACCATAAATCTGTAGGTAGCACTATTAGAGGCATATCAATAAAAATTGAATCAATAGTCTTAGGCCAAATTTTCTTCCTTTTATGTTCAGGTAGAGCAACCTTAACACAACACCCGTACACTTTCAAAAATCACAAGTTATGTGGATAGCCTTTCCAAATTTCGTAAGGGGTTTGATCTAGTTTCTTATGAGGGACTCTATTTAGAACATAACAAGTTGAAAGAATAGCTTCTCTTCACATAAAATTAGGTAATCCTGAGGAAATCAACATTACATTCATCATGTCTTTAAATGTTCGATTTTTCTCTCTCGGCTATTCCATTTTGTTCAGGTGTATGAGGGGCTGAAAGCTCATGAATAATACTAACTTTTTCACAAAAATCAGTAAGGAAATCAATACTATACTCACTACCTCGATCAGACCTTGATCTCTTAATTTTCCTTTTCAATTAACTCTCAACCTCAGCTTTGTATTTCATAAACATTTCCTTTGCTTCATTTTTATTTTTCAATAAGTAAATCTTAGTAAATCTAGAACAATCATCTACAAAGGTAATATAATATCTCATGTCTCCTTTACTCATAAAATTCTTAAAATCACCTAAATCTATTTACACCAAGTCCAACAATTGTGACTCTCTCTTGGTCACTAATTTAAAAGGTTTCTTAGAGTTTTTATACTCAACATAAATTTGACAATTTTTCATTTTATTAGTGATCTGGGTAGGTAACAAGTTTAAGCTTTGCATCTTCTTAATCGACACATTCACATGCCCAAGTTCAGAGTGCCATAGGTCCAAAGACTCAACAATATAAATAGAAGAAGTAGATGCATTCATTTCAACGTCAAGTACAAATAAGCTCCCATTACAAAACCCTTTTCCAACAAAATTTCCATTCTTAGTCAGAACTAGCTTATCATAATCAAATGTTAGTTTAACAGTAACTTTCTTAAGCAATGCACCAGAAATCAAGTTTCTATGTACAACAGGAACAAACAAAACATTTTGTAATGCCAACACTTTTCCAAAAGTGAGTTTGAGAGTGACTTTGCTAACTCCTTGGACAGGAACTCTGCTAGAGTTCCCCATGTATACAAATTCACCATCAGTAGCATCATTCAATTCCTTAAATAAGTCCTTGTTGATGTAGATGTGACATGTGGCTCTTGTGTTAAACATCCACTTGACCAGATTTCCAACAAGGTTGACTTCGGACACTATAGCAATAACGATCCCTTCGTCATCACCAGCTTCAAACATATTAGCTTGAGGCTTACCAAAGCTCTTTTGGTTATCTCATTGATACCCCGTTTGGTTTTCTTTCTCGAATTGTTGCGATTTCTGTCCTTGACCTTTCTTTTCATAGTTGATTCTAGCTTGACAATTGGCAGCAGGATGGCCTGACTTGTGGCCAACAGTTACCTTCAATCCTTTTGCTCTTAAACTGACCCTGCTTGTTGAAAGACTTGTTTTGTCCACTATTTTTCTTGAAGTTATTAGCATTTCTATGTTCTACCACATGAGCCTTAACAGTAGGGATAATGGTGAGTGTTTTGGTCTTATCTTATGCATGGCTGACATCCTCAATCTTTATATTTCCTATCAACTCTTAAAGCTTCATGTCCTTCTTTTTATGTCTCAATTGGTTTTTATACTCATTCCATGAGGTAGGTAGTTTCTCAATAAGGGCATTGTCTTGAAACAACTCACTCATGTTCATACCCTCGGTAAGGATTTCAACAACTAGATTGTCATACTCATATAGTTAGTTCATAATAGGCTTATCATCAATAACAGTAAATTTTAATCACCTAGCAACTGCATATTTCTTAGTTCTGACATCATGCATCTCATATTTCACTTCTAAAGTATCCCAAATTTCCTTAGCAGTTCTATACTTGCAGTAGCTATCAAACAAAGGGTTGATCATATGGTTGAGTAATACTCCCCTAACAGTAAAATTATCCTTAATAGTCTTAGGATCAATATTGTCACTAGGAGTCTCTTGAAATTGTACATAATCGATTTCGTATTGTTGGAAGTAAAATAGAATTTTCTTAGATCCATCGTTAAAAATTTCTCCCATCTAAAGACTAATATAGTTAGCTTAGGTATAATTTTCGGGGTTACGGTGATAGGGGTTGAACCTATATGGAGAATAGTAAGTGTAGAACCTACGTTAGTCTCATTTGTAGACGCCATATTAAATCCAAAAGTAAAAATGTCTCACACAAAATAATCAAACAATACGAAAAAACAACACCATATTCTAACTTCTATCAAAATAAATAATTAACAGCAAAATTGCAATAATTTCCAACAAATAGTAGCATTGCAACAATAATATTTCTAACTTAGATTGTTAGCAAAAATAACAATAATAATTAAATTGGAACGACTTAGTTAAAATGTAAGGTGTCGTGAAAAATCATTGCTCTAAGTCAAAAATTCCCCCTCTACGATAAAACAGGACAACAGGATCTACCCCAAAGTTAACGTCTTTTCCGCTAGCTTTGGTGCATTCTAAAAGGCAGAGTAGGAAATGTCTTCAAACATTAATAAACGCCGCCAAAAGCAAAATTAAAAAGATAAGAAGATTGTGTATAAAAAGTGTTTTTCACGTGGAAGAAGACGTGTGCCTTTTTTAGGAAAAGTGAGCAGAATTGTAACCGAGAGAGCGAGTGAAAGAGTACAATTGAGAGATTTTTATAGCATAAACAATTACAAGAGGCATTAATAGATATTAAAGCAAAAGAAGCGTTAAAACGTTATAGGATATAATATGCATAATAACTATTAAACGATACAGTTGTTAATGGATAATAAAGTTGAGAAACACCTTTTTCTCATGGCTCATCTCCCCCGGTGGCATAACGACGATGCGGTTGTCTCCAGTCAAAACAGCCGTCATATCGTGGGGAACATAGGTTCTTTAGGGATGAAGATATGGATTTAATCCTCAAGGCAAATGCTTCGAGTTCATCAGTTGGCAATGCATCAGTTGGGTGGATTTTGCAACACCAGCGGGCCTTGCTGCTAATATCCCGACAAACCCTCCAATTATATAAGACATTGTTATGGTAATTATAATTCAATCCTCGGATCTTAAACCAACTATGATAGGCTGAAAGGTTAAAGATATTAACTTTACCTTAGTTTAGCCTGTTTAAATCAGTTTATGGTGCTTAATATAAACTTTAACCGAGCTTCAAGTAAATGATGTGAACAGACAAATTAGGATATTCTGGCAGAAATGATGATCGATAGGCAAGAAACATAATGACATAATGGGAATAGAGAGGTAGATGCAGTGAAACTGTCCGTTGAAACCAAACATTCCGAAATTGAAAGCACTTAATCCCTTGAACTTGGCAAGCCCACTGGATTACATAATCATTCCATTGGTAAAGTTAATAGCGACACACTCTACAAGGAACTACGAATGTAGTCAATACTCCCAGGCCAAGGGAAATCACATATACAAACTTATAGTACATAGAAAGGCTGGACCCAATTATGATCCACAGCTTCCTGAAAACCCATGCCAACATTCTGCCAAAAACTCTCACCAGCAGCGTCGAAGTGTATTGCTCGTTTGTTCCGAAAACAATCGACTTTACAGAAATTTTACATGTAGGTTGTCTCTCTCTTATTGCCATTGATCGTGGGTACTCCTTTCTGTTGGTGAGCCAGGAACAAAAGGAACAAAACCCCGGCCACCAAACACAGGACGCATGAAGGCATTGTCAAACTTGCGCCAGTAGTAATGAACAGTGTGTGTCGGCGTTGTCAGGAGGGCACGTAAACTGTTTGGCCGAGCAGGGCCACTAATATCATCCAAGGAATCTTGTCCCTCTCCAAGAAGAGGCACTACAACTGATTTTGAGGAGATTGGATCTGATGCATCTGTCACACTTTTCGAAATTTCTTTTGTATGAGGCAGCAAAAATCTTATAAGAGGTTTAGTCATCAAACCGAACACCTGATCAGAATCAAGAGGGAAATGACTCAGTTCCGTAATGAAAATCATCTCACTAAATTTGTAAAATTGACGAAGACTAAGATGCAAGTAAAAGAGAACCAGTGGCTTGTTGTTAGTGGTTCATTTCAGTTATCAACCTTGCAAATTTTTATTGACATCAAATAACCATATTGACGTCAGGCCAAATTCTGTTATAAGATACTCAAAAAGCAGCCTGTAACTACTCACTCCATAGCAAAGAGAAATCATACCACTGTGCTGAAAAGAACAACTGTGATGGTGCTCGTGATCATTATTGCATTATCTCGCACATTAGTATGTCCCAAGCTTGTAAACTGCGCTCACGAGGAAGATCGACATAAATGTAGACATAACTATCAATGTTATTGGAAAGATAAAATAAGGGTAGCAATATATTGTTACCTTATTGTATGCTAGGGCCATTGACACAGCACCTCTCATTAGACCAGCCCACCATATCACAACCTGAAAAAATCAACCTCAGGGCAATTCTTTGATTGGTACAGTAAAATCACAGAAGCATAGGGATTTACCTGCTGCTTGATGTTGATCTTTTCATTACGTGATTTCTTTGATAGGTTGGATATAAAGGATAAGGGAAAAACAAAAGCTGCTCTTCCAAGTAAAACTAGTGCCAGTAGTATTGAACTCACTGCACCCGATGTTTTAGGGCTTCAACACATACCACCAACAACAAAAGGAAGAAAGTATCTCAGTATAGTAGTTTTATGAATACACTTTTAAGAGTATAATGCATGTGGAACCAAGGTGCGGTTGAAAGCATAAATAAACTATAAACGGTCAGTTAAAATACCTATCACTCACAAATCTCCATTTCTCGATGTCCAAGGCATCCATACCAACATAGAGGAAGATGAAAATCTCAGCAACAAATGACAAGGTTGCAAAAGCATGCCTGTGAGTTTGATGAGATTCAAAGGATTATGAGAAATACACTGAATTAGATTAAAATACAACCACCCTCTTGCATGAACCTTCAATGAATTTCCGCTAGGACATACTTGGTAGTAACCCTTGAACTCTCAGTTACATTGTGCCAGGTGTAATGAGACATCACAATCCCACAGAAAAATACAGTGAGAATGCCACTCAAGTAGAATAGCTGCAGAAAGTAGGAAATCACCAACTGTTACTCCCAAACTAGTGACAGCATTGGAAGAAAACAGAAAATAAGAAAAGTTAAAAAGAATCATACCTCAGCTAGCATATAGGAAAGGTACGCCATGAGCATCATTAGGGCAACTTCACGATCAGTTGAATGCCTAATTCATCATTTAGTTAGTGCTGTAAGTTTAATGTATCAACAATGTTTAAAGAGATCAAGAATCTATTGTTAAAAGTTCAACTAGGAAAATTCTTGGGAAATGGATATAAGATCACAATTGCATTCATATGAGATGAGAAGAAAAGTGCACTTGGCAAGTCAAGAGCATGAGATACCAAATAAAAAGATCCAACGAAAATTTAAAGTTTCCTTCTTTGAGAACTTACAAAGTTATTGTTCGGTAGACAGCAAGGAAATTTTTAAGAAAACTAAGAAAATAGGGGAGCTGGAATCTATCAATGTCAAATTTTAGTATATTACACTCCTATGTGTGTATCTTAAACACTCCCAAATTTAAACACCCACAAAAACGTGAAAAAGTACCCTTGTACAAAAAGTTTGCACTGTAGAAGTTCTGGAAAATAATAAGCTTCATCTAGATGTATATATATTTTTGAAAGTCTCATCTACATATACATATATTTTTGAAAGCATCATCTACATATATATATATATATATATATTTGAAAACTTCATCTAAATATATATATATATTTTCCAAAACTTCATCTAAATATTTGCAATTTAACTGACTCCATCATCCATTTAACTAACTGAAATGTCAAATCATCTACCCTGATCTTAGCAAATTGTTTTCCCTATTGTACAAGAATGGAATTATGATAGGGGGGAACCGAAAGAACTTTGAAAATTAGCACAGTTACCTGCCAAAATAAAGTTTCTTGATGATGTAAGCACTCAGTAACCCAGCCTGCAAATAGCCATATGAATTTCAGAAATTGTTCAGTAAAAACAAAGTCTGTGCATGTGCACGTATGTCTATGTAGCAAGTGAGCATCTGGGTGGTCACGTGAGAGAGATAAACAGAACAACAGAGACTTACTATGACTCCGAGCATAGTGCTTGTGAAAAATAAATAGAAAAAGCTGCCAAGAAACTGCCCAGCAATTCTGGGACTGATATTACTTAGATCAAAGCTCTGAATTGCATTAAAAAGCACAACTGATGTGGCATCATTTACAACACCCTCTCCGAAAACCAGGCTGTAAAGTAGAGGAGTCTCATCCTGATTAAGGACCTGCACTACATGATATGGAAAAAGTTTAGTTTCTATCTGAATGTATATTATTATAAACCTAAAACAATGGAATTACTTCAATCAAAACAGACCTGCAACGTGCAAACAGAATCTGTTGCAGCAAATATAGCACCAATCGCTGAAAATTCACATAAATGAGTTGGCACAAATTCAAGGAAGAAACACAAAACTGAGATTGGAAAGAATCAAGGAAATACAAAAATTACCCAGATAATCCCCTATATCAAACGAACCGATATCCAATTTTGCGAAGGCTAGTATAACACCTGTAGATTAAAATTCAGTATTATTCCAAATCTTTAATTAGTCATCATATATACCCTGAGCATAGCAGTTGTTGATACAGAAAACATTTAAAATGCAACACTTATAAATGCTGCTCCACACAAGAACCATTCTGACAAGGAATAGCAAAACCAACAGAAAGAGATCCCATATGTTAAATTTAGGCTGCAATCATAAAACACAAGGCCTCTAAATGACAAATTCAAGACAACAAAGTTAATGATCTAATTTTCAATAGTTCCATCTTGTACCAGGAATGACACGAGAATTTTGAAATAATTATATAGATTACCCAAATAAACAAATGGCCATCCACGAAATCTTATATAATTCAGATAATTGAAATAAGGTCATAATTAATTATTTATAGTAACAGAATGATAACAGTAAAAGTAAAAGGAATACAACAAAGCATCGCTCTGTTCAAGTATGTATTACCTACAGAATATCTAAATTGTTTGACATGGGGTATACAGACAAGCTTGATAAAAATTACAAAGTAGCAATGAGATTGATGTCTAACAATCTCAGTCATACCTATAGATATGATGCAACAAGATATTAACGTTCCAATGGCTCCAAAAAGCATGATTGTCATGAAGTTACGGAAAAATTGCTTCTTCTTCACCTGAAATCTGACACGTACAATACAGTCAGCTAACCTAAAAACAAAATATAATCGCAAGGAAACTGAGAAACCGCCACCCGGCCACCAACCAGGAAAAAGAAGGCGAAAAGTTAGATTCCATAAATGCACACAAATTTACTAATTATGCTAACTCGAGGAGCATTTTTCTTGAACTGTTTACATGACAACCTACAGCATAAAAATAAGTAGGACCCTAAACATACCCAGCATTAAAGATAATAGGTGGCAGAAGATAAATAAAGAAAAGATCCTCGCTAAAGACCAAAAGATGTGAGCTTTTTCCTCCACTGATTAGCAATATGACCACACCAGTGCACACACCCTGCGAACAATCCACGAAAAGATCAGTGATGTACCAGCAAAGAGATCTCAAAGACAATACAAGCACAAACCCACAAACCAACTAGGAGAATTGTCAAGTAATTGACTTCAAGATTGAAAATTTAAGGAAGAAGCGAGAATAGGAAACTGACAATGATAAGCGCAGTAATGGATTCGTTCATCCAACGATTCTCTTCCAAAAGATGGCCGATCACAATACAAGCGCAAAGAAGCGCTACGAAGAGGTTCATGGATACCACAGAGGCATGGTCCGATGTGGAAAGCATTTGCAATCTCGACACAAACGAGCTTATATGAGCGTCCATTGTGCAAAGCCTATATATTATTTCGATCAAATGGCCGACTGGGCAATCTACTTTTGAGCAAAGAAATTCAGAATCCAATACACAAACTGATAAATTTATGTCTCTGAACCGTCCATTCCAAGAAGCGTCTACTCTCGTAAAATAGGAGTCTCCCTGCATTTAAGTAAATCATAATTATAACATAGATATGTTTGAAATCCATGCATGCACGCGTTTGTTTTGATGTGATCGAATGCCGTTGGAAGCCAAAACTAGTATTGAAAGCGAAAAAAGTTTCAATCTTTGAGAAATAAAGGGAAAAAAAAGCAAATAAAAAACAAGACAAAGGTATGCTATCCCGACAAACCAACATAAACAAACAACAGCACAATTATAGCAAACCCTCGAAAAAACAGGTACACATAAACGATCCATGCGTATCAACACAATTCCTCATCACATCAAAAGCTGGCATTCGTTACCTTCGGAATCCAGAAAACGGGAGCAATTCAGCGAAATTCGTCCAACGTACAGAGAGAAAGAGAACAAAAGAAGATCTACGGTTGGAACGAAAGATCCGAATTAGCGAGAGACGCAAATCAATTACGTTAGAGAAAAGGGAGAGAGGGGAAAAATGAAGAGAGATTTGAAAAGTCTGGGGGAGAGAAGGAGGAAAGAAAGCTGTGGAAAGAGCGAGAAAAAGGAAGAAAATAGTCAGAGAGGAACAATAGAAGCGTGTGGCTGGGGAGGGGGAGTGTAGAGTAATAGCAGCGGAGGAAAGAAAAACGATACGACGATGAGAGCTTTAATTTTCGATTTAATAATTTTATTCCTATTTATTTAATCCCAGACCCAGAGCATGAACTGTATAATTGTGATCTTATATTAAAAAAAAAGGATAATATAATTCCCAAATCAAAAAGCAAACAACCCATCAGCACCACAACTTTAATTGGTGAAACGCAATGGACATCCCATGGCTTTGCTATAGAGTTAGTTAGTATCACGGTTCTTCCATCAAAGTAAAACACTTTTTTACAATCCTAAATCAAATTTAATTATAACAACTAAAGAGAGAAGATATTATCTATAGTATATCGCTTACTCTATTTAAATTATGCTTTTATTTTTAATAATACGACATCATTTTATATACATTCAACGTAAAATAATGTCATATGATTGAAACCAACTGTTCTAAGGTGGCACATTTGTCGTCTTCGTCAAACAGCTTGGTGTCGTTAGAAAACGTATGGGATTTTCATATATTCTTAAGCCACCAGACAAGTGACATGAGTGGGCTATGTGCCAGCTGTTATAACATCTGAAGAAACCAAGTATAAGTTGAAGACCGCTACGTACTTATCCGATCGGTCAAGCCGGTTATGATAATTGATAAGTTGTGAAAGCTGCAACACTCACGAATACAGCTAAGGATCTGAAAACTTGTCAGATCCCCTCCGCACAGAAACTGCTACCACCATGTCTTCCTTCCTCATGTTCCACGTTCTTAATTCTCAGCAGTCAGCACCACCCACCAGAGCATGATCTTATGAGCAACTTGGTCCGATAATTGCACCCTGAAGATACTGGACCACTTTTTTTTTTTTTGGGAGTCCACACAAAAGCTCAATAAGTGAACTTGTGACAATAGGATATATGGAGTTTGGCGTGTCATTTGTTTGTTAAAAACAAAGCTTATGTTTTAGGATCATGGAACCTTTTGTTTTTCTACTTAAACATATATACATGGTATTGAAGTTATAATAGATGAATGAGAATAAAAGAATACATAAAAATGTTGTATAGAATTGGGACGAGGGATAGATCATATGATCGTACTCATATACAGACCATATGATACATACATATATATATATATATATATATATATATATATAATCTATCCCTCGTCCCAATTCAATTTCTCAAACATATGCTTAGGGTGTATCAAAGATTCTAAACGCCTAACTCATCTTTCTATTACTATCAACCTTCTAGATACTAACTGGACTTACTGAGTCCATGCCATATTAATTTAAATCCATTGAAAAGTTAAATTTAAGCTTACCTGGCTCAAAAATACCGAAAAAGTATAAATAATTAGACTTGAATCTACTCATTGTCTATGTAATGGAGCGCCGCGAGAATATACACACGCCATCAATCTTATTAACATCCCTGTTAAATCTGTATATATTTCTTACATTTAAGGGCCAACGTCTGTACTTTAATTCTGCATTTCGCAACTTTAAGTACTAAGCAGACCTAATGACTCGAAGTAATCAACTCGAGATTGTCTTACCATGACGTCCACATTGGCTGGCGTGCTCTAAAAGAGGGGTGATGTAAGATTAATACCAATGGTGCCTTCCAAGGCGTCTTGTATTCTTGCCTTAGCTGAAGGATTGATAAGGGATGATTGAATTGGAATAAGGCTTTCGCCTTTTGTACTGGTAGTTGCACTCCTATAGCTTTAGAGATTTGTGGGAGCTCTTAAGGGGTTAGAGTTAGACTGGAGCACTACAAGAAAATTATAAATTACCGATAGAGCATTACTGGCGGAACAAATTCTGTATTAACTTAGTGACGAAAATTAGATTTCGTTGATAATTTTGCGACGAAAAAGAAATCTGTCAGTAAAAATGGAGGAAATTTATTCGCGAAATTTTGCCGACAGAATTTAGTGACAGAATAGTAAAGGTCGTCGTAAAAATAGGTGGCAATGATTGGCAGGAGTAATAAGTGTAAGAGATTAGTCCGTTGGTGAAATTTAAAGTTAAACTACGTCGTTTGGGTCTTCAACCTCAACATTTTTAATCAAAGAAAAACGACATCGTTTGGTACTTTGAACTTAAACCTAAAACTGAAGGCCCCCTTCACTCCCTTGCTTATTTTTTCTTCATTTTCTTCCTTAATTGTTGGCGTTCATCTTCTTTCTTAATCGCTAGCGTTCGTCTTCTTTAGCTTTTCTTCCATTGTCCATCGTCTTCAGTTAATCATTTGTCGAGGTTAGTCATCTACGGTTTGCTCTCGGGTTTATTTTTTTTGCAAGAAATTTTGTTCTTAAATGCTTATATGATCGTCGGTTTTGTTGATGTGGTTTGAGTATTATGCGTTTTTTTAACCATGGTTAGTTCATGTTTCAACGTGTTTATGTTGGTGAATAAAGGAAAAATCCAGTGGTTTTGTTATTATTTAAAGATGAATTCAATTTGCCTATGAATTGTTCGACGAAATGTTCCTTCGAAATATTGGTGAGACTTAGTTAATTGCAAGATATTTATGCTCTTATCAACTTATTTTCTGTCTCATCTTTAACTAAGCTATGAATGCAAGCATAAGTTTTCTTTTTAGTTTTTGGGAAATTAGACATAGTGAGCCCGATTATTCCCTTTTATGAGTTCATTGACTATGTAAGATTCATGAAACCCGTGATACTCACATATGTTGTGTTGGACCCTAGAATTTTTTTTCTTTAAGTAGGCATGATTTCAAATAAGTTTGGAGTTTAGATAGATTTAATTTTGGAACAATAAAGGTGC
>JAOQMP010000089.1:0-13551 GCA_027563575.1 Erythroxylum pedicellare | reverse complement strand
GACAAAATTATGAAAAATTTTTATCGTCAATTTTTTAGTTGAAGTATCTTAGATTCATATTTTGATGAAAATAAACAAAATTAGAGGGTAAGAAATATACTCAAATGCTTCAAAAGTATTTATAAATTTAATAAGTTAACGTTTTATAATTAATAAAACAAACTATTTAGCTTCCAAGATTAAATAACGTTAACTTTCTCGGTAGATTATTTATTAGTTAACGTTAACTTTCTCTTCTCCTTTGACTGACAATTAAGAATTTATTATCCTTCTAACTAAAAAAATGCCAAAAAAATACTGCTAAAATGTATTAAAAATAAGCCCCTAGTGAGGATGGACCCAGGCCGGCACACTTTGAACCATAAACTTGGGTTAGCCAATCCACATTAGAAACAGCCCTAAACTTTAGAATACTATTCCAAGTATCAAAGGTCATGGTATAAGATTTTTAGATTAATGCATACTAATTGAACTCTTATGCCGATCTAGGATCAAAGATCAACCGATGAATAGCCAAGAAAACGGTAGATATGGCGGAATATAGTTAAAGCAGCACAGAAACATAAGCTTTTAAGCACTTGTATATGAACAATGATCTGAGTATGTGTATTTATTTAACACAATAAATCTATACACATACTTAAAATTTAAAAAAATAGTTTTCACCTTTCAATGTAAATAGGACCCAAGTTTCTTCCCATATGAATGAACCGTTTGGAGTCATCAGTTTGGTCATTGTTAGGAGATTCAACATCGTCCAATTCCTCTTCCAAAATCATTTCTTTGCTTGACAAGGCCGAGTACTTGATGTTTTCTCCATAAAATTTGAGCAAAACCAAGTAGAGAGACATGGCAATAATCGTAACAACAATCAAGCACAAGCTGAATTGAATGTTCACTAGCGATTTAGCTCTTGAAAGTGCTTCTTCCTCCTTACACCTAACCTTCTCAAGACCTTCCTCCATGTGTATGAAACATCCTTTAGGTACTAAAGATGGTGTATAGAGCATATAGCCTGTGACAATAAACCAAAGACCTTGGCAGAGAATGCTTGTGGATCTGACAAAGCTGATTATAAAACTCCTAGGGTAGTTCACTCCTAAGAGAGCTGTGATTAGAGAAACAGCTATGGCGATTTGAAGATGCATGTGGTACTGCCCTTCAACACCCAAGTCATCAGCAGAGTGAAAATGGAAGAGAAACAGTTGCTGACCAAAACCTAATGCTTAGAGAGATTGTGTTAGAGCATAGCGAGCCTTAGGTTTAATCTTGTCAAGAATAATAGCAAAAGCAGCATAGACTGAGTAGGTTACTGATATGAAGGAGTGCTCAAAGTTATGGAGGTGGTTGGAAGGGATGGTCCCATCAAGGTCAAAAGGTTGGTGTCTTTCATGAACAAGGAACAGTTCCATGGACACAGATACGATCCTTCCAAGGAAGATGGAGTAGAGCTCTATATACCTTACTCTAGAAATCCCAAACCATGGGGATGAAACATAGGAATTAGGCTGTTGGACTTGAAGTTTTATGTGGTTGAGCAGATGCCAAAACCCTACAGACATGAAGAACAAGCCTGGTGCTATGTGACCCATAAACGTACCCATGCCTGAACTTTGTTCTTTGTCTCTGCAAGAGATAGGGAACTGTGTCTCTTCTCAGACACATCAAGGAGAGACAGACAGAGACCAGAGAAGAGGAAGAGAGTCGTAGAGAGTCGTCTAGTTCAGGGATTGAAAGGTAGGTGATTTCTTGGAAGAACATTTAAGGGAATTAAGGAATTTTTGGTAAGCATGTACTTAACTTGTGATATGGACGAAATGATTTCATGTGACGTACCAAAATTGACTTTTCTTTGCATGATCTTTATAAGATAAGATTTGATATTCCTGTAAAAAATTTATTATATTATGAGATCCATAAATTATGGATAATCATTTTAATATTTTAATTATAGAATATATCAATTTGTTTTTTATATTTTATTTTTCTTTAAAATTTTCATATTTAACGAATAGTGAACAAATCATTAGTTTTATAAATAATAAAAAGTTATAAAATAAAATATTTTATTCGATAATAATGACAACTAAATGAGTATACAATTATGATGAATTAAAAAACGATAATAATAATTAGAATGGAGAATTATTGTTAGAGACAAAGTTGAGCAAAGTTTCTATATGTTACAATGGCAACTTGAAATTCTTTAAACCTTTTCCTTTTTTTCTTCTTGTTTCTTTCGAGAAAATGGCATGTGCCTTTTTATTAGATCGAAAATGACTCTGCATTCTTATATATAGACTTGGACCTTTGGAATTCAAGTAAAATGAAATTAATGAAAAATGTTAGAGTATGAAGTAGAACCTACTTTAGATGATTTTTATCTCTTCAAAGATGATGGAATTTAAATACTCAATTGATTCAGTCGGTTTAGCCATAAAAATTTTGAACCGTTCAACTTTTCAGTTTGACTTACTTTAACAATTCTTGCTGTTAAATAATTCACCTTTCTAATGTAATTTTTATCTTTCTAATTTGATGTACTTTGATAACTTTTTTGTTAAAAATTGATCAATTTATTAATTAATCGATCAATTTTTATTAATTAATAGGTTATTACAAACTAAAATAAATCAATTAATTTTCATCTAACAATCTCTTTTTTAATTAAACTTCAAATTCTTTGATAGGTAAGGACAATTTTTTTCATTTATATTTTAAACATTTTAATTTTATTCAATCTTTAGTTAATTTTATAATAGTTTAATACCGGTTGAGCCTTTTAAACCTTAAATCTCTTATCTTACCAATTTAACTTCTCGTCCATTTCTCAAAATATTGTTTGATATTAATATATTTTATCTATGTTTTCTCATGTTTCCATCATTTGGTTTTATAAATCGATTTGAAACGTGCCATTTTTTAATGAATATCAAAAAAGAAATTATGAGCCATCTGTTTTTCTAAAACTTGATAGTATTAAGTGAGACGAAGCTTAAGCTTAAGCTCAAGATGAACATATTTGCATCAATCAACTTAAATCAAAACTATACTAAAGTTGTTAGAAATAATCAAGATAGAACATAATCACACCGATCATGTTAAACAGGATCTTTGCATATGCATATAATAAACAAAAACACATACTTGGTTTATTGTTGTAGTTCCACCAATTAAAGAAATTTTGCTGCCTTTCTCCTTCTACAGAAGTTTTCGTTAATAAGATAAAAAACTTATCTTTGTGTTCTTTTGTTTATAAATGCTAAACATTAACTACCTTTAGTAGTTATGTAAAGTATAATGACCACAATACCCCTCATGGGTGTATTTGATTCATTATCTCCCACTCACACATGATAGGTTTTAATCTAATTAAAAGACAAAAAACTCTGCAGTGCTCATACTTGGTTCAATAACCGGTATGACCAGCATACGACAAGAGTACATTGCCTTATATCTGTTAGGAGTATATGACATCTCGATTAATAAATTGACTATGGGACTTATGTGTCCTTGAGTAGACATTGTATGCTATACCCTATGATATATCTCGCATTTGCACTTTTCTTTGATCTCATTTAGTTTATTGTGTCATGACTATATTCAAGTTCTCTTATAAAGAGATGATGACCACCTATGAATACTTTTTATGTAAGTTAACGATCTAACTTAAATGACCTTCCTCTATTCTCAATTCTTTTTTTAATTAAATTTAATTTGCGTTCCTAGAATTATTTCATAGGATCGCATCTTGCATGATTTTTTGGCAATAACCTAAAGTAACATACCTTAAATTCAATTCTTGAGTTCACTTATTTACTCAAAAAAATTGTTCAGAACTCACATTTGGCAATGTAAGATCGTGATTAATAAATCACTTTGAACCAATTTCCTTGCGGCATTTATGGTTTAAGCTTCTTGCTCTTAATTATCACCTAGATAATAAACTTTAATCATGCCTCATCTCTAGCGAGCATAAACACTAGAGGTGACTTCCCGTGTGAGAGGGCCAATATATAATCTGTCTCATATACATGTGATTCATCTCAAAATATATTTATGCAAAAACACATATATTCATGAATCAAATGATTCACAATCTATAATCTTCATCATATATTATATCCAAAATATGACATTAAAATGAGTGAATATACATAGAGAAATGTTTTATTAGTATATTTCAACATCTACGTAATCCTAGTGACTTCACATGCCCAATGTATACATCTCTGGAAATTAGCTTTGTCATTGGGTCTGCTATCATATCTCATGTAGATATATATATTTCATGTTCACTTCTCCTCGTGCAACTATATCTTTCACATAATTATACTTGATATCTATGTGCTTTATCTTACAATGAAATTTGAGGTCTTTAGTATAAGTGATTGCAGCTTGACTATCACAGTTGGTGGTCATTGGATTAATTTCGCTTTTATTGACTCCCAATAATCGATGAAGTCACACAGCCTCTTGTACTGTAGTTAAGAATGCTATAAATTTAGCTTCCATGGTGGATAATGCAACACAAGATTGTTTCTTACTTTTCAATTATATTGCTCCATGGTTTGGTAAGAATACATATCCTGAGGTAGATTTCTTTCAGGTAAATCTTCTCCCCAGTCTGCATCTGTATACCCTTGTATATGTAGATCATTGCCTTGATAACATAATGTATAGTCCACAGTTCCCTTTAGATACCTCAATATTCTCTTTACTGCTTTTCAATGTGCTTAGCCTAGATTTGATTGATATTTGCTCACCATCCTAACAACGTAACAAATATCTGGTCTTGTACACATCATTGCATACATAAGACTTTCCACTACACTAGAGTAGGAAACATTCTTCATTTGTTCTCGTTCTTGTGGCGTTGACGGATAATTTCTCTTACTAGGGCCTTCATTTTTAACAATAAGATTATCAACTGGTTTGGAATCTTGCATACGGAATCGTTCAAGAATTCTTTGAATGTACATTGCTTGTGAAAGTGATAACAATCTCTTCGAATGATCTCTTGAAATCTTAACTCCAAGAATGTATGTCGCTTCACCTATGTCTTTCATTTTAAATTCAGATGATAACCAATCCTTAATTTGCGTAAGAAATACATAGTCATTACAAGCAATCATTATAGCATCCACATATAAAGATAAAATAGCAAATTTATCTTTGGATCTCTTAACATACACACAATGGTCTTCAACGATCATTTGAAAATCATACGAAATGATTACGTTATGAAAACGAATATACCATTGTCTTGAAGACTACTTCAGGCCATAAATTGATTTTAATAACCGACATACCTTATTTTCTTAACCTTCCTTAATGAAACCTTCAGGTTATTCCATATAGATTTATCCATCTAATTCTCCATTGAGAAAAGCAGTTTTTATATCTATTTGATGTAATTTAAGATCCATACTAGCTACTATAGCCAGAATAAGACGGATTAAAGCAAATTTCATAATGGGTGAAAAAGCTTCCTCGTAATCAATTCCCTCCTGTTATGTATATCCTTTTGCTACAAGGCGTGCCTTATATCTTTCGATATTGTCATCATCTTTTCACTTTATTTTGAGAACCCACTTGTTCCTAATTGCTTAACGCCCTTCATGGAGGTCAACCAAGTCCCATACTTGATTGGAGCTTTAAAAAGCCATTTCTTCTTTCATTGCTTTACTACATTCTTCTTTAGCAGGGCCAGTAAGAGCCTCATTTACATTCCTTGGCTCTTCTTCAAGAAACAATCATATTAATTTCTCCTTCAATCTTAAAAAGACGTTGGGGAATTATTCCTCGATTACTTCGTCTTAAACAAGGTTCATCATAAACAAATTCATAATTGATCTGATTGCTACCACTCAAATCAGTCATCATAGAGAACCTTTATGTGGAATTGCTCCCATTTGGTTAAAATTCCTTATCTTGATTTTTCATAACAAGACTCATATAACAATAGGTGTTTACCTATTTTACCTTGCTTAGAAAAATCATTCTCTAAAAATGTTACATCTATTAATTCAAATTCAGTTACACCTTCATTACCTTATTCACTAATGAACACATATCCTTTTGAGTGTTCTGAGTATCTAATAAAAATACTTTTTCTCCTTCTTGGGCCTAATTTCCTATATTTATGAGAGAGATCATGAACATAGGCTACACACCCCCAAGGTCTGAGACTTGACACATCAGGTCTCCTACTAGTCCACAACTCATATAGTGTGCTAGTAATTGATTTCGTGGGCACACGATTAAGTACATAAGTGGTTGCTAGCAACGGATCACCCTAAAAAGTGATTGGCAAATTTTTTTAGGCCATCATAGACCTAATAATTTCTAATAGTGTCATATTTTGTCTTTCAGTGATGTCATTTTGTTGTAGGATTCTAGGAATTATTAACTGCCTTTCTATTCCTTTCTCATCACATAAAGCTTTGAACTTTTCTGACAAGTAATTTTGTCCACGAACAGTTCGTAATACTTTTATTTTCTTATCTAATTGATTCTCAACCAATTTTATGTATTTTATGAAACAATCAAATGCTTCCGATTTATAAGAAATCAAATAAATATGACCGTATCGAGTATAGTCATCTATAAAGGTATAAAATAAATTGAGCCACGTCTAGCCCTTACATTCATTAGACCAAAGATGTCAGAATGAATTAATTGCAATGGATATAAAGCTCGTATTCCCTTTTCAAATGGCTTTCTTGTCATTTTACCAGCTAAACAATACTCACATAGGTAGATCTAATTGACTAAGATTACCTAAAAGCCCTTTTCTAGCTAATCGATTGATTCGATTTTAACTAATATGACATAGTCTAACATGCCACAAAGGTGCATCATTGTTGGAATTACTAGATGTAAATAATGAATAACTAATATTATTATTTTCCTTTAACACATCTAATACAATAAAACCATTACACAAAAAACCATGACCATAATTAATAGATCCAAGATACAAATCCATTTCACCGTTGTGGAAATTTATATTGAAACTAAGTCTAACTAACATTAACACAGATAAAAGATTCCTACGAATATGTGGAGCAAACAATACTTCATATAGGATGAGGGATCGTCCTCCACGCATGTCCAATTTACATGTACCAATTCCTTGTACAGCAACTCTAAATTGTCACTACATAAAACCATCGACTACCACGTGGGAGTTTACAAAACTCAACGAAGGTTTCTCTATCCTTCGCTACATGGTTGGTTGCTCCTGAGTCTGCAATCCATAAAGGATGTGATTCAGTTAGAAAAATAGAACAAGAAACATTCACTGAATAAATGTTTATATAATGAAGTTGTACCTTCTTAGGCTCGATATAATCTCGAGTAAAGTGGCCCTTATTACCACAATTATAGCACTTCACACGTTTCATGTTCTTCTTCTTAAAGGAACACTTTCCCTTTCCACATTAGTTCCATTTTGCCTTCTTAGATTCCTGAGGAGAGTGATTGAATCTCTTATTATTCTTCCACTTGGGTCTACTATGATGCTTGTGTTTCTTTTTCATAGCTCCAAGTGATCTATAACTAACTATATATGCCTTAGAAGACATCTTTGAGGCTTCAAGATGCTCTTCCTACAAGATGAGATGCCTTGTAGCATCTTCCATTGTCTTGATATTCTCATTATGAGTTAGGTGCATCTTCATATGCTCCCAACTCTAAGGTAATGAACGAATCACAGCTTGTACTTGTTGTTCATCAGAAAGCTCATGACCAACATCACATTACTCACTTACCATATTAGAAATTTGTCTTAGATGTTTTTACATTGTATCATCTGGGCACTTCTTATAAGTATCAAACTTAATTGTAAGTGATCTCACTTTGGTCACTGAAGCACCTTCAAAACGAGCAGACAATGTGGACCATATGTCCTTTGCAGTTTCGAATTTATGAAACTCACGCGTGATATCATTATCTATGCTACTCAGTAATGTGATGCGAGCTAAAGAGTTCTTTTTGTTCACAATTATATGCATCACGGTTCCTCCTTTTATGGGTTGTAATGCCCCCCTCAGGAACTTCCATGGTTAGGTTTAATGGTTCAAGACCTCTTACTCCTTTAGTATATATTGGATTTTCATATTTCAGATTTCATAATTGTCACCATTGAGTTTCTCACCCCTATTGAGTTCAGCAATAATACTCTTTAAAGTAGTAGCCATTTTGAAACACTAAGATTCTATAATAAGACAAAAATATGTATGCACGTTAATGTCATATTAATCATTCATAAAGTAAGGTAATTCGATCACAATTGCTTATGATATCAAAAGTTCACAAATCTGTTCAATCATCATTAATACAACAATCAAATCCTAATTACTTTACTCTAGATGAATTCCTATATAAAATTCACGTAAACATAATACATATTGTATTAATAGTGTTACAATGTACGAACAGTCTATAAGTAATGAACCCTATGCGGAAATGAGTTCACGAGTTCATGTGACACAGTTCGTGAAGCTTGATGTACAATAGCTCGTACTATTTCCATTGGAAGACCTATAGGATACAAAGTCCTAATTAACTTTCTTCTATTCATCTCTCTAATAAATGTCATCACTAATAAATCATAAGTCTTCTTGTTAGCCATATTATTCGAGAGCATTCATAACAGTTCGCCTTGAGATTGAAGTAATGTCACAAGCAAAGTCACGTACTTTACTTCAACATCTACATAAGCTAGACAAGCTCCAAAATATAACTCTTGCATCATGTTATTAACTGAAATAACATATTGTGTTAGAACATCTCCAGGCATTAAACGCATGTTCAATAACTGTACATACATATTGCCAATATGTCTCTTTTGTGCCTCACATCGAATAAGCTTAGGTGTCCACTTGGTAATAGGCATTTTCTTGAAAAACAAATTTTCAGGAATCAGAAGAGTGTATACAATAACAAATTATTTTGTCTAATACACAGCGAACTTATGCTCATATATGGAAACAATTTAATTTATTTTTTAAATTTTGTTTTATTAACAATTTATTGAACTAATCAAATTATGTTATTAATATATAATAAATTAGAAACTTTTTTCTAATCTAATCATATTCAACTATGAATAATTCAAATTGCATAAGACACTTATGTCTAATTTAAATTATAATTGAACTAATCAGTTTATCTTGGTTTAATTGGAAACTAATTTCTAATGAAACCCCTTTCTAATTTTCAACTAAACAAATTAGTTTTGATTTTAATTAGACAACATATGTCTAATTTTAATTCATAAAAAATAATACAATTATAAAACTCATTTTTATTTTTTTGGTTTTAGAAAATTATTTCTAAGTTAATTTAACTAAAAAAATTAGTTACTTGTATGAAAAGAATTTCTAATGTTTTATATTAATAGGAAACTAATTTAACTAACTTCATTAGTTTGTGTAAATTAGAAAACGTATTTCTAATTCTTTAAGTTACATTTAATTTAAAACATTCTTTTGTTTTATTATACTTACATGCTTAATGATATAACGTTTGAGTTTCATAAGCAATAGCCATTTTTCTCAATGCAACTTTTGAGAAAGGCCACATGCCTTTTGGTTATAGAGGAGGAAGAAGTCTCTTCTTCTTCTTCTTCTTCTCTGTGTTTCGTTTTCTGCGTTTCCTTTTTTTAACTTTTCTCTAGCTTCTGAAAATAAAAGCATCCTTTAGAGAGAAAAGGAACAAAAAAACATTTTCTTGTTGAAGACAATTTATAAAAGAAACCGAAAAAAACTCTCTTTTGTTAACATTTTTGTAATAACCATTTTTCACTGTTGAAGACCATTCAATTGTTCATTGTTGAAGATTGGTTTTAACAATCATTTTCCCAACAGTTAAGAATGATGAGACAAATGTAAAACAACATTTTTAGTTAAAAAAACACAAAAGCGTAAAACATATGATATAGAAAGAAATAACATATACTCTCTTAGCTATGAACTCACCGGGGATCTTGTTGAGATTAGAGGGTTGATTTTCCTACATTCCTTTGAATTTAGCATTTGTCACATACGGCAAAAGAATGTTCTTATTTGAGTGGAAGGCTTTTTACTTATTTCTTCTATTTTGTGCTACTAAGAATTTAAACCTTGTGGAGAAGCACGGACATGTTTTGATACCTTGCTTGTTGTCCTCAATTTTTAATCTAATTCTTAAAATTATTTCATCAACAGTAACCTCCTTGCTCTTCACCGGATTGCAACATTGCGTCATGATGAGCTGGGCTAGGTATTTCTTTAGTTGCAAACTTTATTCTTGAAATGTTGTTGAAATCTTATAATCAGAATAACTTTTTGGTATAGGAAACACTTCTTAACCTGTTGCTTCACAATTATATGCATTACAATTTGTGTGATTAGGTCAGAGAAGCAGAGATCAAAGGCCCCATGGTTTGAAGCTCATTTAAACCATTACGTAAGTTTTCCCTTTTTAACTATAAGAAAATATAGTCTCTTGTATCCCACATACTTATGATTATGAAGTTATAATGCATCTATATGGTGATCAGAATGTATAAATGCTTATGAACTGTACTGAAAACCAGTATTTTTAACATTAAATTTCAATACCAAAATTTTTCTTAAACACTTAATCTTAAACAAATTCTTGGAGGCATACATTTGCTTCTTGGCATTGACCTTTTTCTCTTTTATTAAATTGTAGGCTTAGAGTTGCCATTTGGATGTTGACATTGTTTATTTTTGCTGCATTAATATTTTGAATGTTTGAATATATTAAGGTTTTTCTATCTTAGTATGTTTGTTTGTGAACATATTGAACCATAGATTAATGGTATCTAAGGAGACAGGGGACATATATTCCACAAATGAACCACAAATTACCTTTAACTCGCAAATTGCCTTCTGCCTTAACTTGTATAATGAGGATGTAGGCACACTTAGGTTTCCTCCAAATTCTCAAAAAGAGAAGGAAAGTGCTGAGAAGAGGAGGGAGAGATAGTAGTAGGAGCTTGCAAAACACTTATCAGTTAAGTTACGTAAATTTTGTCTGGGTAAAGAAAATAAAGTAGCTCAATAAATGATCTAAGTCCATGGGCCGAAGTCCAAAGAAAAATGGACTCCAATTAGTATGGACTGGACCAATATTAGGCTTGTGATGGGGAATCACGATATGGAAGCTATATAAAGAGGTTAAGGTCTCTTGTAGTTGCTCATATCATTCTTAAGCTTTCGAATTCTCTGTTCCATTAAAAGAGCTATAGTTTTGAGAAAACTATAGAAAGGTCCCAGTGAGGAGTTCTCATGAAGGTCTCAATTGATCGAAGCTCGTTTTGGCCTCGAAAAGTACCTTCAAACGTGTGATGGAATTGAAAACAAATATTTTTACATTTACTTCATTTATTTCCCTTTCATATAATATTCGGGACAAGTAATAAGGTTCATGCTACGTGTTGCACATGGTATTAGAGTGATTACATGATCAGGTAGTTAAAAATAAAGTTTTTTATTTTTATCTGCAAGAGTTTCAGAGGTTTTTGATCTATTTTTTGATTTTTTTTCACGTGTATGGATGCATGAAAGTGGGTTGCATATGGTTAGCTTGAAAGTCGCCGAAAATTGCCTATCACTGAAAAGGGAAAAGAGACCATCGAGCGCATGTACCCGATGGCCCTACAGTAGTAATATTGAGGCAATCCAACCAGATGGTGACACGTGGCTCCACCATGTTTCGAATGTGTGTGACACGTGCCACACACAGTGCAATCTCCCAGTGGTAGCATTGGGACAGGCGCGTGCATCACACATGCTAACCATATGCCCCAATGCATGGTACGTGGGGGTGAGGATGCATGTCTAACTATTTGATACAGGATAGATGCGTCTGTGTGTAAGGTGTATGCATGATAATTTGACTGTGCATTTAATTTTTAGCATTTATTGATGCTACATTTTCACATATTGTATGCCCATATAGAGTGTGGAGATAACATAAAGATGTACCCTTTGTGTTTATGGACTTTTTGGGTACTAATGCTATAATCACCAAAGTGACCTTTTAAGTTAGTATTTTGAATTGCTTTGCTTGCATGTTGGGGGATGTCTCGGGTCTTATGTTTGGTTATTCTGCCTAAAGATGTTAACCTTACTTAGGACTTTGAGATGTGCACAAAGGCATGAGATAAAGGAAAGTCGTTACTTAAATGATCTATTCCCTAAAGGTGGTAGTGTCATAAGAGTTGATGGTCTGTACGTTGATCGCTTTTATGTGGAGGTCTAATTGCAAAAATTATGCATTCAACTTACAAGTGTTTCATAATATGTGTGATCGAATTCTTGGTACAGATATTGTTTTAATGCTTTGATTGTCGATGTTATCCTGCATTTGTACTGATCTTTGCATTATATTTTTGCAATCATATTTTTTGTCAACAATAATGTTGTTACCTGACTGGTTTCAATTTCAAGAAGTGGAAGAAGGATGTTGAGTTTGCCTTGGAGATGATGGACATCAACATAGCTATGCTGACAGAGAGACCCTCTCCACTTACGGACATTAGCTCGGAAGCTGATAAGGCAGTCTTTGCAATATAGGGGTGGTCAAACAGGATGTGTTATTTGACCATTAAGAGGTCAATCCTAGATCATCTGCTAAGTGTACTTTCAGACACTACCATAACAGAGGAGTTTATGCACAATGTTTCCCAAAGATACAAGGTCTTGTCCAATGCTGAGTTGAGCACCTTGATTAAGGATCTATTCTCCATGAGATATACTAGATAAGGAGGTGTAAGGAAATACATTATAAGGATGGTCTACCTTCAGAGTAAGTTGAAGGCACTAGAAGTTCCCATTCTTGATATATTGATAGTGCACCAGGCACTTAATGCTCTCTCGTGAGAGTTTGAAATGCTGGTTACTTTATAGATTTCCCAAGATGAGGCTTGGAATAGTAATGCCTTGATTTTCCGATGTGTTGCAATAGAGGAGAAGTTGAAGAGAACTTCTATACAACTTTATACGCAGTCAAAGGCAAGGGGAAGACTAAACCTTAAAATTTTAAAGGTAAGAAATTCGAACCCTCTCCGCATATACAGACTGGTTAATCTAACATTACAAAGGGTCCACAAGACTTAAAGAATATGAGGAGTTTCTTCTGTAAAAAGAAGGGGTATAAGAAATATGACTGCCAGAAGTACAATGTTTGAAAAGTCAAATAGGAGCTATTAGGTAACTCCTTGGCTTATATGATTCATGAATCCAATTTAGCTATAGCCACATCTAGTTCTTGATGGCTAGATAGTGGAGCATTTAATCATGTTGTTTCCATAATACTGGGGTTCAGATCCACGAGAAACTTGAGTAAAGGGGAGGAGAAGCTGATGGTCGGCAATAATGAAGAAGTTAACATTTTGTATGTAAGGGATGTAAGTTTGAACCTTGATATGGGGTTTGTATTTGTTTTACGGGGTACATTTTATATACCATCTTTTAGACAGAATCTGATATCTGTGTCAGTTTTGGACAAAGAGGGTTATCATTTTGTAATTGA
>JAOQMP010000087.1:9587-21045 GCA_027563575.1 Erythroxylum pedicellare | reverse complement strand
TAACATTGACATAATAATTAACTCCAAAAATTAATCTATCAAGACCTCATAATTTATTTAAATCATGCTTAACTCAATACCGGGGATCAACAGTTAAGCTTGTACCAACTTTGAAATTTTTAGTTAAATCTCCATTAATGATGATTGATCATGTATCCATTGAACAAGCATGTATCCATTGAACAAGCATGTAAGAAAATCCTAAAGCAAGCAAAAAGTCAATGATAAATCTCTAGTTGAGTTAGTTAAATGCTTTGTTAAAATTAGAATTTAGAGCGTAACTTCTGATGATTTTGTTGCTTCCATAACCTTTGAATAATTCTTAAATCAATAAAATGTTGTCCCTAATAGATCTTAAATGTATGAATACACTTTCAGTAGGACTAATTATTTGAATAAAGTTTTTCCTCATTCTATTAGCCAACTCCTTAGATATGATTTTATAAATCACATTGTAACATAAAAGGGTCTGAATTCATTGAGGGAGTTTTCATAAGGGTTTTGGAACTAAATAGATTTAAGTCTTATTTAATTCAATAACATTATGCCACTATTGAAAATTTCCTACATAGAATTTTGTTTAGCTCACCAGTCATCTCCTAGGTTTGTTGAAAATATCTTACATTATATCCATCAAGACGAGGACATTTTTCAAGGTGAAAATTATAAAGGGTACTTTTGATTTCCTTAGTTGAGATTTTTTAATAAGCTTAAAATGAGTCTGACTAGGAATTCACTTAGCCAGATAGTGAGTGACATCCTATGGGAGTAGAGAACTATTGCTGGAAGATCCCAATAAGGCCTTGAAGTGATCAAAAACCATATTTTTCTTCTCCTCTAGAGTTTTAGCATTGTTCCCTTTATTGTCTTGGATCCTAACGATTTTATTTTTGTTCCTTGTAGTTTGAATAGAGCTAAAATAGAATTAGGAGTTTTTCTCCCTTTTCTTCAGCTAAAACATTCTTAACTTCTATCTCAAATGAGAGTATAAGGCATTTAAGAAGTCCATGTAGCCTTTGATTTTTAAATAAATTTGTTGTTTAATACTAAGATCACTAAGGATGATGGTCAGTTTCTCCTAATACTTAATGAGGTATTCCATTGCAAGGATTAGCTCATATTAGGTCAAATTAGCCTTTTTATTACTTTATTAATTATATTTTAATAGCTTTTAGAATTTATGTACATCTATAAACCTTGGATCTTGATTGAGGTACTGCTAGGCCTTTATGGATAACTTCTCTTAAGCTTATAACTCTAAGGATAACTTCTTTGAAGCTTATAACCCTAAATATCATATGGATTTCATTTTGATGGGAATATTTTCATCCTTTATGACAAGGGGAATTATTAGACATAATGGGACTATTATTACTAGTATAGCTTTGGGGGAAAGTTATTAGCTATGAGGAATTTACTAGGAAACTATCAAATTTCTTCTGCATACTCTAATCATTAAATTGATTATTGCTTTATGTGTGGTAGTAGCCTATAACTTAAGATCCAATAAACCAAGTCCTTAGTTAGAAACTGCAACTCATCATTTTTTATTATTGGGGTTATGTTAGCACCTTTCATTTCCTTTGGAGACAATAATTATTGAAGTCTCCTTTTAATGACCATGGATAAGCTACCATTTCACCCATTTTCTTCAATTCATTCCAAAGAGTTTATCCCTAGAATTCCTAGTTGAAGGCATAAATTGTAGTAATGTTGATTAGAGATTAATCATCTATTTTTGTGATTTTAAAGTGGAAAGGTTGCTTAGTATAATATTAACTATTCAAGAGAAACACATTAGGGTAAAAAACAACAATGAAGCGTCCATTATGATAAAATTCATGTTTGTTAGTATAGGCCAATTTTCTTTTATAAACCACAAGGAATTTTAAATTTGCTATCTTTTTATTTTGGTCCATTAAACCAACAAAATGTGGCTTCTTAAGGCTTATAAAGTCTTTAATATCTAATGGTTTATTATAGCTATTCAAGCCCTTTAACATTCCACAGTAAAATATTCATTAATGAGAGAAATTACTTTGCTTTTTACTCTTGGTTTTCTTACCATACTTGATTTTTCTTACCCTTGGATCATTTGGTACAGGTGAACTTGTATCAGCCTCTAATGTTTTAAGTGGCTTATCATCTAGATTGCTTGAGCTTTGCTCATCCTACTCTTTTTCTTCATCAACCACTATCTCTTTCCCTTTTTTTAGTCTATCACTTTGTCTTTGAGTATCAAGATCCTCTTGACTAATTTTAGTTTCCTTAGTGTTGAAGTATTCTCCATATGACTTTGTTCTTAATGTTCTCCAATTTATGCTTAAGAACTTTGCATTTTAAGGTTACTATTTAACTTTTTAGGATTGCTTTCAATATTACCATTGCTTTTTATGATCCATTCCATCTTCCTCTCTCCCATAGTTGGTCTCTATATATATGTTACCTTTACAAAGTCTTCCACTAAAGATCTAACTTCAGAATCTTAATAGCTTCTGGAAGCGTCTTACTTGGTTTTGTTTCATTATTTATGTGAGCAAAATCTTTTAAGCCTAGGCATTTTTTTATCTTACAAAATTGGTTTACTATTTTGCTTGCAATGTAAATAAGTCCTATTGGTGTTAGTGATCTACTCCTAGTAAGTATTCCTGCTCCTAGAAAGTAGATTGCAAGTTTTTGGTGAGTTGCAACTTTTTTTCTGTAAGGAGATTAGCTTGTTTCTCTACAATATAGCTTCCTTTTCAACTCTTTCTTCGTTCTTCTTCCCTTAGCATAGCTTACTCCTACTTTTATTCTTCATCCAATTTCCCTTTCTTTTATTTACCTTTGGTTTCTCTCTTCCTTGCTTTCATTTCTCTGTATCGTGATTCACTACATTCCATCTCCATGTAACTGTTTTTATGCATTAGTTACTAGTATTAACCATCAGTCCTTCATCATGTTTTCAACTTCAGAACCTTTCCCAGCCTTGGTTCACTCTTCTTCCTCTTCTATAAATCCTCCCATTTCCCCACATCTGTCCCCCACTTATTATCTCCTGGTTCCATCTCTCATCCTCCTTGAGTATTAGACGCTTCTATGGCCACAACTCGTCTAAACAAATGCACTTGTGTGCAGTTGCTAGAAACTATAATCCTGAATCCAAACTTTCATTCTGCCCTCCTAATCCCACCTTTTAGCATCATATTGTCTCGCCACTAATCTTCATTCTTTAGGATGGAGTTCAAAAATGGAAAACCACCATTGTTGGCTTCTTCCTTAATAAAAAAGTTCCTTTCCTAGTTATGAAAACTTAGACAACGAGTAACTGGAAGCAATTTGGTATCCTTAATATAATCTTGAACAATGATGACATATTCTTCTTCAAATTCAATTCTCCATAATCAGTTTCATAAGTCATCACAGAAGGACCCTGGCAGCTTAATAATAAACCATTTTTGGTTCAACCTTGGAGACTAGGAATAAAGTTTGGAGAAATTAAGGTCACGAACATACCATTTTGGATTCGTATCCATAATATTCCCCTTGAATACGAGACAACAGAAGGTCTAAGTTACCTTGCTGCTCCATTAGGAGATATTTATGTTTTGATCAAGCAATATATGAAACTATTAGGATTAACTTTGCTAGGATTTATGTAGTTGTTGATGCACTTACAAACCTACTTGAGGAAGTTTCCATATGAAATTCAATGACAACATATATCTTGTTAAGGATAAGGTTGAAACAATATATGCCTTGAAGCCTCCTAATTTAAAACCTAAGGAGATTTAGAAACCAATAGGAAGAATATTTGAAATAGGTAGCTACTAGAAATTTATGAAAGATGAATGTCAACTGGATTAACTGGAAGAATCATCTACACAATCTGCACCCCTAAATGGTAGTTTAATTCCTTTAGATGCTAATCTAATCTTAGAAATCATTTAGTCTCCTTTCACAAAGTAGAATTCAAAAAATACTCAATTTTTCAATAACTTCATTAAAGAATACAATAATACAATCGACATTACCATTGTAAATTCAAGCATTTCTTAAAATTACAATCACAGCTTAATAGATCAAACTCAATTTCCTACTACACTAAAAGTAATTTCCAAAAAGGATGCCTTTTCTGATGAAGAGGAAAAATTGTCACATCAATAATTAAATAACACTAGAAGAGAATTTTCAAGTTGTCACCAAGAGAAAATATGGAAAAAGAAAAACCTATCCTCTTGTACTTTAAAACCACGACAATCTCAATATAAAATATAAGCGAGTTGTTTGCCCCCATTAAGAAAAAAACAACAAAAATTTTTTACTAAAAATAAACCCAACTTGTTAGGAATTCAAGAAACAAGATTGAAAAAGAATCACTGTAAAATTTTTCTAATATTTTCTTCATACTTCACCCTAATGGGAGAATTATGATATTCTATAACTCTAATAAAATGGAGTCGATAAGCACAATTATAAGTGATCATTTGATTCGCTTGAAGGTAAAGATTTTTTATCTGAACTTATAGTTAGAAATTTCCATCATATATGCTCTTAACTACAAATTCCAAAGAACATCACTGTGGAACAAACTCTCTAACATGTTACAAGGCATCAACTCTCTTTTGATATTTCTTTAAGACTTTAACTCCATTATTCATTTTGATGAGGCTGAGGGATATTATTCTAATAGGCCTTTTGGAGATGATCTTAAAAACTTCTTAAACAACATTGAGGTTACTGATTTAGTGGGAATAATTTTTATACTTACAATAATAAGCACAAGGGTAACACTTTCTTGAGAAAGAAATTGGATAGAGGCCTGTCCAATCTTTCATGGCTACTTCAATTTCCTAACGCAAATGCTTTCTTTCCTAATTCCAATAGATCTGATCATTGTCTAGTTATAGTCCACTTTGATTCTCTCTAATCTCATATAAGACATCCATTTTGGTTCAACAACTTCCTATCGAATATTCCTGGCTTTAAAGATGCATCCAAGAAAGAGATAAGATACAACTATAGAGGCGCCTAGCAATTTCAATGCTCTAAGTTTCTGATCAATATTTATAATGAAATCAAAGCTTTTCACAAAGCCAATGTTGGTAATCTCTACCATCTCTTGATTACTGCAAAATTAAGCCTTGAGAAAGCTCAAAATACTATATACCTTAACCCAACAACTCCTCTTTTTAAGAAGTAGAAAAAACTATCTTTGAGAACCTTCATTCAGGATGCCAAGTTTGATTATTCACTCTAGAAGCAAAGATACAAAATTACATGACTATTAAATGGAGATAAAAATACCTTATTCTTTCATAGATGTGTATTAACCAAAAAGTCATGTAATAAAGTAGTCACTTTGGAAGCAAATGGATCAATCCTTCATACTCAATCTAAATTCTTATCTAAGGCTGAAAGCTACTTTTCTTAATTACTAGGTTCTTCTTCCATTGCTTCTTCTTCTATCAATTTGATTAATCATACTATTCAGTAGAAGTTAAATGCTAGTGCCAAGTAGGCTCTTTCTCTATTAATGTTAGCTTTTGAAATGGAAAATGCTATCAAATCTCTAGCACCATACAAAGATCTAGACCCTAAAGGATTCAACATTCTTTTTTTTAATAAAAAATTGGACATAATTAAAAAAAATGTTTTAAAAGAAGTTTAGGAGTTTTCCTTAACAAAAAAACTCTTTAAAGAACTTCATAGCATATTCATCTCTTTAATTCCCAAAGGAAAGGAACACAAGCCCCTATTAAACTTCAAACCTGTTTCTTATTGCTCTTCTATTTATAAGATCATATCCAAGTGATTGTTGAAAGGCTAAAATATATCCTTCCTAACATGATTGATCCTACATAATGTGCTTACATTCTAAACAGACACATTGGTGACAACACAACTTTAGCTTAAAAATTGTTCAAGCACTATAATAGGAAAAGAACAAATTTTGCTTTCAAAATTGAAAATTTGAAAGCATATGACACTACTGATTGTAGCTTTACCCTAAACATATTAAAGGCTTTTGACTTCCTAGACATCTTTATTGAATGGATGTCACAAACATCACTTCAATTTCCTATAAAATTCTTATTAATGGGCAAACTACCAAGATAATTTATTTGGCTAAAGGCATTAGGCAAGGGGATCCCATATCCCCTGACCCTTTGTTATTGGTATTTGAAGTTCTCACCAAACTTCAAAGAAGAACTAATACCAAAAATTCAAAGTTCAAATTTCATTTAAAATGTAAGAAGCTTAATATTGTAAGCCTCAATTTTGTTGATGATATGTTCATATTGTCCAAAGCACATATTAATTCAATCTAAAGATATTTAAAAAGCTTGCACAATGTTCAAAAGGATCTCTAGTCTAGCAATTAACAATGACAATTCCAACTTTCTCATCTTTACAAATGCGTTTTGTTTATCTACAATAATATTAGTATGCATTGGCTTTAAGGAATCTATTCAAATATCTTAGAGTTCTTATATCATCTATCAAGCCTATTTTTACTTATTTTAAGCCTCTTAGTGACAAAATCAAGTGTAGAATTAAGAGTTAGAGCTTTAAGGCCATTTCTCTTATAGGTAGATGTTAATTGATAAACTTAGTGTTATCCTCACTAACCAACTATTGAGCTTCATATATTGTTTTCCCCAAAATAGTGTCCAAAGAAATTGAGAAACTCTTTAGAGACTTTCTCTGGAAAGAAAATGGTAAACCCAACTAAAAAACTAGATGGTCTGAGATCTGCATGCCAAAGAACTTTGATGGATTGGGAATATTTCCTATTAAGATGCTCAGTTGTATTTTTCTTACCTAGTGACTTTGGAGATTATTGTTTAACAAACAGTCCTTATAGGTCAAATGGATGCATTCATATTTTATAAAGAATTAAAACCTATGGAATATCAAATTTCTAGGTAATGCCTTAACACTTATAAAGTCCTTGTTTAAATTAAGAGTAATTATCAGAGATTCTTCTAAGAATTCAGTACAAGATGGCAAGACCACCTCCTTCTGGTATGATTACTGGAACCCTTTTGGTCCACCAGATGTAGTTATTAATGTTATTGCCTTGCATAGTACCCTATCATCCAACATCTCAGTTGCTGAACTATCTCCACTATGGATGTGTTAGTCTTGCCTCTATCATCTACACTATATGGTCTCCTCTCAAATGATATCCTTGACAATTTTAAGGATCATACCATCCAATGGTTGCATACTTATTTTGGCAATTTCACTAATGCATCATATTGGTCTTTATTCAAAAACACCAATAAAATTGTTTCTTTATGTAAACTTACATGATATAAGTACAAATCTCCTCATACTTCATTCACCTCATAGTTCGCAATTAGAAATCATCTTCCTCAATTGATATAATAACACCTTACTCAACTTAACCAAACTATTACATTCTATATAAGTCAACCTTTGAAAGCATAAAGCATATCTTCTTTTAATGCCAATATAGTCAACACCTTTGGAAGGCAATTGCTTAGTTATTATATCTAGTCAATCCACCTACTTCTTGGTTAAAATTTATTGATTAGTGTTGTAAGGTTTAAGTGAAAATCAAAGGGGATCTTTGGTTATTCAAAGTTTCCTTTACTTTTTTACTTAGTGGTATATGGGAAGAAAGAAACAATAGGATCTTTTTTTATTCACACAATAATAAAGAAACTTTTTTATAGATTTTGTGTTCTAAAATTAGATAGCACAATTTTTTTGTTTATAAAGACTAGCATTGCTTCAGCTCTTAATGCCAACTCAATTGGAAAATTAACTAGCTTGATCAATATGTAACAAATTGTAATTTTCAATTACAATGTTGTTGAGGAAACTTAGTCTTTAATGGTATAATTTTGTTTCTACTATTGTAAACAATTTCCTACTTATATTAATACTTTCTTTCTTTCTTTCAGGAAAACAAATGTGACTTATTCCTTCTTCTAAGTAATATTGTAGTGACACCCTGTGGAAATTGGTCTATATAAGGATGGATTTCAAAAGTTGCCTATCAAGAGTCATCTTTACACACCATTCTTTTATGAACAATGGTGGACCTTAGATATTCCATAGACTAGTATCAATAATTCTTTATGCCAACAGGACGACCATTCTTTTCTTTAAGAAATATCGAACTATTTTTATGCTCCATTTTCTAGGTCATATGTGTAGAACATCCGAAGGAAGGGTGATAGGTACATCTAGGTTAGTTTGAGGAATGAATTTAAGCTTCCTAAACTCCTATAAATTTCCAATAACCTTGCTGAAGTTGTCTTTTTAAAGCTAGAATCCTTGTTTTCTTTGTAGTGAACTTGCAAGGATGGCGAAGGGTTATGATTAGGGAGTGGAGGAAAGTCCTATTTTAGATCTAGAGCTTGGTTAAAATCAAGGTTAGCATGGTTGCTAGTTGAAGGGGAGAAGGATTCATTTCCATTAGCAGTAAAAAAAATAGAAAGTGAAACAAGGCAGGGAAGGATTCATTTCCATTAATGGTAAAAAATAGAAAATGAAACAAGGCTAGATAAGTGCAAAGAAGGCAAATTACTAGAAGGAGTAAAGGTGAACCAAGTTTAGGAGAAGGATTCACTTCCATTAATAGTAAAAAATAGAAAATGAAACAAGGTGGGGAAGGATTCATATCTGTTAACGATAAAAAAATAGAAAATGAAACAAGGAGGACTAGTGGAAAAAAGGCAAGTTACTAGAAAGAGTAAAGGTGAACCAAGTTTAGAAGAAGGATGGCTAACTTGGAAGAAGCTAGTATAAAACTAATAAGAAGGGAGAGCATCTCTCACTAGCTGCAATTACATTAGTTTTCAGATTTTTCTTATTCAAAAATACTTATAAAATTTTAAAATATAAATTGGTGTTGAAAGGAGAAGTTTTGAGTTATTTTAACACTTTAATGCATTATCCCCTTTACCATAGCTTAAATCAATTTGTGTCCATAATGAATTAGAAATAACTAATTAGATCGTCCCTTACTTGCATTTGCCACATTTTAGTTTTGGAGATTTTAAACGTAGAAATTTCTTAAAGAGAAACTTGTTTTGATTCCTATTTACTAAAAAATTAAAATCATTTAATTGGAGAGGTAATTGATACTAATCATAATAATATGTTACCAAATAATAGTTATAAAAAATATTAAACTTTATTGAATTTTATAATTCTAATTCGAACTTTAAAAGTGATAATAAAAATTTTCAACTTTTATTTTTTTGTAAAAGTAATTCATTATTACATCTCATGTTAATGGTGCTAACTTGACTAGTCATATTAACTAACGTATTTTCCATGTGACTCATAAGTTTACTACCATTGTCATATGGCAAATAAACATTTAAAAATACAAAATAAAATAATAAAACCTAAAATCTATAAATCCCTAAAATTCTTCTAACCTAAATTCTCCCTTCTCCTTCGTGAAGAACAAAGGTAGAGTTATCTATACAACACCACCTCTCCTTCTCCTAATGAGTAATAAATATCATAATTTTGTCACAACATTCTTATAAGTTGTTGTTAAGTCCTAATATACATGTGAGAAATAAATCATCGATTGAGCTTTCTCAAATTTATGTTGATATTTATGTTAAGAATTTTTGCTAATGTATCTTTAAATACTTTTTTTTCTTGGAAGAATCCATACTAGTATCAGACAACATTATTTTATAATAGGCATAGTGTCCTATTTCTTTACCTTTGCAATCCTTCTTACACAATTCCATATAATTCATGTTCACTTTTACTTCATTAAGGTTTCTTTTTGGCTTTAATTCCCTCATTTTATTTAACATCTAGATTTTCACATCTTTCAATCCAAAAATAATTTGCATTCTCTTTCATACCTAATTAGTAAGCTTTGGTTTCTCAGTTAAGTTCAAATGGAATGAATACAAAGTGTATTTAACATGGAATATTTATAGTTACTTAGATCCTATGATAATCAATGACTTCTAGTTGCAAACTATCCATGCTAAAATAGAATCTTTAACTAATAACCCAAGTTGTGAACTCCACTTAAATATAACTTGAGGTTTTTAAAATTTTCACCACCTTCCTATTATAATCAATTATAAAAATATGAAGAATTGTGAGGCATTTGTCACAAGGAAGAAATACATTATGTTAAATCCAAAAGTGTATATGAAGAATTTTTTGTTTTAAATTAACATGAATTTTAATGATAAGATAAAGTTTAGGGAAGTAATTAGAAGTTATGAAATTACAAATACATATTATTAAACCAAAGGAGGTCCCAATCAATATTTTAATGATAACAAAGCATAAGTACAACTAATGAGTTTAATGTTGTTAATAAGAAGGAAAATTAGAACAAGATAACACAATATTGAAGGATTAAAAGAAATGACAAAGTTTGCAATCTTCAATATCAAGATCAAGTTAAGAAGAAGATTAAGATACATCGAGGTTATTTTATATATTACTCATTATAAGCTCATCTTGTTTGTTTTTAATAGTCTAAAAGACTCACCACACATAAATATTTTCAATTCACTTCATCACATGACTCTTTCCATTTATTAAGAGGCATTGAAAGTTTTTTAATATAAAAGCCTATCAATCTTTCAATAAAATTTTTGGGTATTAATTCTTAAGTGCATCAATCAAATTGATTTTGAGTATTTAAAGGTGTTAACATCATATTTTTAGGATAATTGTTAACCTATATGGGTTAGTGATTAGCAAATATAAGATAAAAATTGTTAAATTTTATGTACCTGTGAGTTTGCTATAACATCGATTAATGTATTAGTTAACCAATATACCTATTGATGCACCAATGTTCCAATGAATAGTGAATTTGGAGGTTTTAGTGCATACTAATTGACTAATGCTCTACAGAAAAGCATTTTAATGGCTAGTTCTTAGCTCAAACGAATAATAGGAGGCCCTAAAACACTATAAATAAGTGTTTTCTCATTTGTTTTAGCACTAAGAAGCATTTGAGTGACTTTTATAGACATTATAACTATTTTTCAGTCATTTGAGGATTGATTGTCTCAATTTGTGTGTAAGTCTTTTTTATTATGAAAATAATTAAGTGAGCAAGTTTGAGTTGTAAGTTATTCTTAGGGTTAGTGATCATTGTACTGGGAGTAACTAAAGTGGTTTAAGGTTTGTCTTTACCTTAAAGAAAGATTGAAAAGGAAGTTCCTCTTTACTAAAATAAAAGATTGTAAAAATTGTTTACATTAAAATAAGAATTAGAATGGAAATCTAAGAGGAGTCTTAGGATTGGACATAGGGAAGGATTATTTTATGAACCACTATAAATTATTTTATGTTTCTCTTTCCTTACTCTTTACTTTATTGTTTACAAGCATAGTTAAATTTCTTACTTTTATGTCATTCTTGCATTTGGGATAATTTGTATACATTCTTTTTATAGGTTTGTATATTTTATTTAAAATCTTGAATTCACTCATTTCAC
>JAOQMP010000086.1:0-20268 GCA_027563575.1 Erythroxylum pedicellare | reverse complement strand
ATTCATACTCTAATACTTATAAACTAGGATTAAAAAAACTACCTAAATTTTTCTTGGAGTACTAAAAATACAGGCAGCCAAGTAAGACCACAAGTGTAACATTCCGTTTCCATACTAAGGGTTAGAACCCTATATTTCTATAATTGAGAAATTAGCAATGAGAGATTAGAAAAATGCATTTCATGCTCATACATAATGTTAGCATACACACACGTAAACTTTGATTATTGCACATATTACAATGAATTGTTCATGCACTCATTTGACATTTTTCGAGTATAAAAGATTGTTTTAATTCGATTATAATGTGAATTATGAATTATTTATCTTAAAAATTGAGTTAGAGTAAATAAGTAGTGAATTAGAATTTTTAGTGAAATATGAGAATTTTCTAGAAATTAAGGGTATTTTTTGGACTAGGAAAAACGCCAAGTAGCAGAACAATTTATGAATAGTAGTAAAAATAAGAGTCTAATGATAGTATAAATTTTTATTAGGATTTAATGACAAGTGTCATTGAAAATTGGGAGTTAATTTGATTAGAATTGGGACACAAATGGACTAGCAAATTAAAAGACCAAAAGAAGACCATGAGAAAATGACATGTGGCAAGTGACAAGTGTCACTTGCCACACCACATTTATTAACCCACGTTATTATGTTGAAAGACCATCTCTTCTTTCTTTTTTTTTTAGACAAATGCTTCTGTCTTCTTCTTCTTCTCTTCTCTCAACCCACGACATTTTCATTCTCACAACCCAACCTCTTCATACTAATTTTTGTCAAAATCCTACACTACCACTTCAAGATCCTTATTATCCCTTCTTGTTACAAGGAAAACATAGCCTATTCCCCCTTCAATAATGATGATCATATAAAGCCATGGAAAGATAGGTTTTCATGGATATTTGAAGACATTAAAGCTAAATCAAGTAAGTAGCTTGTTAATCTTTATGTCTTTGATGAATGAAGCATATTTGATGATATTTAGAGGTTAAATGTTCATAAATTAAGGATGGGTATATGCTAAAACGTGATTGAGTAATGTGGCAGAGTAATGTCTTATTTTTGTGTTTATGATGATCATTAAAGATGGTGCAGAAAGAAGTGCAGAAAAATTGATTTGTGAATGGATATTGTTATGTTTTGTTTTTTATAGATAAAAACGTGGATCATTGGTTGTTTTAGACATAGATTGGATCGAGATTTGAAGTTAGAGAAAAGGCAAGTGTAGTATCTTAAAAAGGGATGAACTAGGATGAAAGTTTAGAGATAAAATGGAAATGGTGTTTAACGTGTGCTGGAAAAATGTTAGTTGTAACATTTTCCACTGATTATACATATGTAATTTAGCCATAACTTGTTATGTAGATATCCAAATTAGATTATTTTTAATTTGGATTAAATTAGAGACATAAGGCTACATTTTCATGAAAACATTGAATTCAAATTCTGTCTTTAAGAGTTTCAAATTTTGACTAGAATTTGAGTACTGGGTGTAGAAAGTTGATGATGAATGTATATATATGTATATGTTCTGTTTTAGTGTTCATGATCAATCATGGATTATAATCTATTTATGGATGACATTGAGTTGAATTGGAGTTAGAATAAAGGGGAAATGATGAGAAATTAAATTATAAATGATAGACCAAGCATAAGGTAGTGAATGTAGTAAGTAAAGAGTTAGAAATCTGGAACAAAAATTCAAATTTCTGTAAGTGATCCGTGAAGGTCCACTTACATTCACTGATCATTTGGTCTTAATTAAGGCTTAAATGGGGCTTGAATTGAACCTATAATGATGCTTGAATCAAGTGACTAATATGTTATATGTTTGAAGTGATAATGAAGTTTATAACTTAGTGAATGAATGGATGATATCAAAGTACCAAAGGCATGAGTATAATGGGAATAAAGATATTCATATGATTGTAGTTGTGATTCAAAGGAGTTTAGAAATATGTATGAAGTGCTTAAATGTGAATATGAATTGGGTATTATGAGAGCATATAATGTTAGAAAAGAAATGACGAGAAATTGAGTTATGATATAAGAATAACTTAGAAACATAAAAAGGATAAGGATTGAATGGTGAACTTAGAAGGATCATGTGCAAATGAAGTGTAAATTTAAGTTCAATTAGATATATATGAATTATAAAATGAGAATGACCATAAGATGTGAATTTAAATAATTTACCCGAGATTGTCATTGAGTATGCAATATACACAACACATATACATATGTATATGATTTAGTGTTCATAAGATTGTGCAATTAATAATGTGTGTGCAATATGTATTTTGCATAATAATGATACAGGATAGAACGTCTGCATCCAGATGTTTCTAGATCATGGAAGCTAATGCTAATCTATAGCGTACTGTGAATCGACCTAAATGGTCTCATTTCATTGTTGTTCTATTTTAAATTTCTGCATTGAATGACTATTGATATGATTAGTATGTAATGTGAATGTTATTGTACTAATTCCGGACATTGAATGTCTGAGGCATTTGATGCATGTGAAAATCATTGTAAGTGTTCCTTGTATGTGAATTTGACGAAATATGTGATACTCAACTTGATTGTTGAATGCCAGACAAAGTTTAGAAGAAAAATGTGAATGAACTAAGTGATTCTCAACTTAAATGTTAAATATCAAACCAAGGTCCGATGACATATATAAAGTGAAATAAAGTGACTGATTGATCATATGTGATTGATGCATTTCATTACATGAACGCATGATAATATAAAGGAAGTTGTGACCAGAGTAGCCACTGGAAAAGAGCTTAAAGCTCAAAAAGTGAAAAAGAGTTAAAAGCTCATATTGTGATTAAGAACCAAAGGCTCACTGTATATAATAAGCCCAGTATCCCAATTGATACGGGATAGTTATCAATGAGCCTGGTATCTACAATGAATATGGGACAATTATAGGGATTCAGTCACAACAATAATAATAGAAAGCGAGTCCCATGAGCACTGCATATGCATCTTATATGTATGACTTAAATAGTTTGACTAATTTCTAAATATGATATATGTTTAAGTGAATATGAAATGCATGTGACTCATCATAGTGAATTGATGAAGTGATATGAATTATGTGATTATATGGATTAATGTGTTATGTGAATGAGTGAGCCATCGAGGATGGTGCACTCACTGAGTTCGCAAAACCCACCCCAAAATTGTAATATTTTTCAGGCTTAAAGAAGATCTCTAGTTAGACAAATTAGAGTCTAGCCACTGCATTCGAGTAAGAGATAGAGGTCAGAATCAGTTCGTGTCTACATTTGTATTTCTTTAATTTTGTATCAAATTGTGTATTCTGCAATTATTGTATCGTACGTAATTGAATAATTCTGTTTATAATAACTTTCCAAATTGGAAATGTTTGTAAATAAGATTGATCAATGATGTCGTAACACTCGTGAATGAAATTGTTTTTAAATAAAAAAGGCCCAATTTGTTTATTGATTTTTCGCATATGCATACATTATTTTGAAAATTTTGTAATGAGTTCGACTGTTTGACTATTCTAGCATGTCACCCTTGTGGGGTACATACTTGGATATCACTTAGGATGTCAGGTACATGTCTTCTGAGACTGGAGTACTACAGCAAGGACCTCCTGGATTTCAGCAAGACCGAATTGGATCTTTAAAGAACAAAATGGACAAGTTGATGGATGGTTTGGGGTCTAGATTGGAAAATCAAGAAAAGAACCAAAAGAGTATGTTTTCGAACCAAGAGGAAAGACAAAAGAGGATTAAGGCAAAGTTTTATTAGATCGTGAAGAACTATGCCTCATCCATCCATAACTTAGAGATACATGTAGGTCAACTTGCTAACATTTATCCTCTAGAAGTGTAGGTAGCCTACCAAGCAATACTAAGGCCAACCTAAGGGAACAACTCAAGGCTATCACACTTTGAAGTGGCAAGTAGATGGAAGAACCAAGTGTGCAAAAGGATAGCAAAGAAAAAGGAAAGGGCAAGGAGATTCAAGAAGAGAAAATAGAAGAGAGGCCTTATGTGCCACCACCACCCTACAAGCTTAAACCTTCGTATCGAAAAAGGGTGAGACAATGTCAGGTGGACACTTAGTTTTCCAAGTTTTGGAGAAACTAAAGAAGCTTCAGATCAACTTTTCATTGGTGGAAGCTTTGGAGTGCATGCCCAAGTATGTGAAGTTTCTTAAGAAAATACTGACACACAAACGCACTTAGGAGGACAATCAGACGGTCACTTTAATGGAGAATTGTAGTTCGATTATTTCAAGCACGATGCCTTCAAAACTACAAAATCTAGGGAGTTTTACAATTCCATGTGTTGTTGGTGACTTTGAATTTTCTAAATGCTTATATGATTTAGGTACAAGCATTAACTTAATGCCTTTACTTGTTTTCAAGAAATTGGGACTAAGAGAGGTCAAACCAACATCCATGCTAATTCAACTTATGGATCAATCCATTAAAAGGCCATATGGAGTTGTAGAAGATGTGTTGGTAAAAGTGGATAAATTTATTATTCCTATTGATTTTGTTGTGTTGGATTTTAAAGCTGATAAAAATTTTCCATTAATTTTGGGTAGGCCCTTTATAAATACTGGTAAGGCATTAGTTGATGTTCATGAGGGAAAACTTGTTTTGAGAATTGGTGATAAGCAGGTTGAATTTTACATGTCTAAATCTTTAAAGAAACTGATGGATGGTAAAGTACATATGAAGATTGATGTTGAGGATGAATGTGTGAAGGAGGTTGAAGAGGAAGTTAATGAAGTTACTGAAGTGCACAGGGATGAGAGTGTGAGAGAAGAAGAATTATGTGAGCAAGTCGAATTAGAGAAGTTGGATAGAACAGATACACCTACACCATCTTCAATTGTTAAGCCCCTCACTTTAGAGCTTAAACCCTTACCTTCCTATTTGAGATAACTTTTTAGGTAAGAACCTTACCCTACCCATCATTATCTTGAACCTATTGGATTATGAAGAAGAAAAGAAAGTGGTGGAGACCATTACGAAGAGGATGAGAGCTTTGGGGTGGCAAATTTCTAATTTTAGGGGGATTAACCCTAATGTGGTGATACATATGATTAACTTAGAAGAAAGATGTAAAATTGTGAGGGAGCGACAAAGAAGGTTAAATCCAAACATGCAAGAGGTTATGAAGAAGGAGGTAGTGAAGCTGTTAGATGCAAGGATTATTTATCCCATTTCAGATAGGGAGTGGGTGAGTTCGGTATAGTTTGTACCTAAGAAGGGAGGCATGACAGTGAGGGAAATGAAAAAGGTGAAAAGATTTCTACTAAGACAATCACAGGTTGGAGAGCATGTACGGATTACCAGAAGCTCAATTTGGCCACCAAGAAAGATCACTTCCCTTTACCTTTTGTGCACCAAATGATTAAAAGGGTGGCTAGCCATACATTTTACTGTTTTCTTAATGAATACTCAGGGTATAATCAGGTAGTTATATACCTACAGGATCAGGAGAAGACCACTTTTACTTATCCTTATGGGACTTTTGATTATCAGAGGATGCCTTTCAGTTTATACAATACACCTTCCACATTCCAAATATGCATGATGGCCATATTTACAAACATTAATGAGAACTTCATAGAGGTATTTATGGATGACTTCTCTCTCTTTAGAGATTCTTTGATCATTGTTTGTTTAATTTAGACAGAGTGCTTCAAAGATATGAGGAGTTTCATCTAGTCTTGAACTGGGAGAAATGTCACTTCATAGTCTAAGAGGGAATTGTACTGGTCCATAAGATCTCGTGCAAGGGATTGAAGTGGATTGAGCTATGACTAAACTAATTAAAAAGCTACCACCTCCCTCTAACATCATGGGCATCTGAGCCTTCCTTAGTCATACAGGGTTCTACAGACAGTTCATCAAGGATTTTTCTCTTATCGTTAGACCTTTAACTCATTTATTACTTAAAGATGTGCCTTTTGTATTTGATTATACTTGTTTAGATGCTTTTAACAAGTAGAAGAAGGCACTTACAACAACACGCATTCTGATGTCACTAGATGGGTCTCTTCCCTTCGAGATTAAGTATGATGCAAGTGATCATGTCATTAGTTATGTTCTAAGCCAACGGAAGGAAAAGAAGCTACATACTATCTACTACGCAAGCAAGACCTTGACGGTAGAACAACTGAATTACACAACTACAGAAAAGGAGTTACATCTTGTGGTATTTTCATGTAAGAAATTTTGTTCTTATCTATTAGGCTCATATGTTATTGTGTTTACAGATTATGCAGCATTTCGACATCTTTTTTCCAATAATGATACCAAGGATAGGCTTATCCGATAGTTGAAGTGGAACATATGTAGAAAATTGAAGAAGAATGTGTATTTGAATGTGTTTTATTTTGGTTTGTAATAACGTGAATGTTAGTAATTGTAATAGAGATGAAGTAGAGTGAGTTAAAAGAGAAATAAAGGGATAGTATAGTATCTCGAAATGAGGAGAATTAGGATGATAGTTTATAGATAAACGAAAAGTGATAATGGAGTTGAATGTGTGCTGAAATATTGAAGAATGCATAGACCTGATTGATGTTTTGTTTATAGAGTTATGATCAACAATCTTGTATGATGTGTTTTGTGGATGTTTTGAATTGGAATGGAGGTGACAATGAAGAGGAATTGAAGTAGGAATGTTAAGATATGCAAGAGATGTGTTTAATAATACACTTGGAAGGGTAGGAGTAAGGATTTAGTAAACCAGAAAATGATGTTGATATGTCTTGTTATATATATGATTGATAAATCAAATGAGTAGAGTTTATGGATTTTAATGTAACTAATATGGTAGTTGAAGTAGCATGTAATGATGTAGCATAAATGAATGTAAATACTAGAGAATTTGGTGTAAAATGATGTTAGTATATGTGTAGAAATCATGGGAAATGTTGTTAAGTGAGATGCTTCTCATATGTCCGTTAGGCAGACTTCAAGTCTACTGGGTGGACATTCTCGAGAATTCTAACTTCCCAGCTCCGTTCATGTCCGTTTAGAGGGATGTATGTCTACTAGGCAGACATTCTCGGGACATTTACATAAATGTGCAATTTTGACCCTTTAGACGGCAAAATATCTCTTTAAGGTCTTCACCGAAATTGTAGAACTCGAAGTACTCTTTGAAAATGTTCTAGAATGACATTAATCTAACATCCACAGAAAAAGTTATGCCTTTTGTCCCAAAATCATGTATATATATAAATTATTGACTTATTAATGTTTTCCTATGAGGTACTTAAGCTTGAATGTGATCTTGAATAACCCTAGTTGATGATGAATTAAGCGATTAAAGTAAGGAAGGTGTATTAGGTATTAAGGAATTATTTATAGATGATGTTAATTGGTTATGAGGCACGTATTGAGAAAATATACCAAGGATTATCATTGAGCATGCATTGTACATAATCCATATATACATATATGCATAAATGAGTACTTATATAATTATGCAAAGCTGTGATGTGTGTAAATGTGTGTTGCATGATATAGAAGAGCAATTAGAGCGACAACATCTAGATGTTGCCGGGACTTCGAGGTAATAGATATCTGGAGCAAACTATGAGTAACCTAGATGGTTTCACTATGATTATTTGTTTTTCTAAATTATGTACTGATTTATTATGTGATGTGTAAGTACTGATTCCAGACATTTAATGTCCGAGACGTTTAAGGTATGAATAATATTAGAAGTGCTCATTGAATGTGAATTTGACTGAATATGTGATTTCTCAACTTAAATGTTGAATGTCAGACCAAGGTTTGATGAAAAATGTAAATGAGACTGTGAATATGATTGATTGAACACATTGCATTACATGAATGCATGAAAGATAAAGGCAGTTGTGACCGGAGTCGCCAGTAAAAAGAACTTAAAGCTTAGAACGTGCTAAGAGCCTCTGGCTCAATATGTAAAATGAGTCATATATCTCCAACAGATAAGAGACAATATTAATGAGCCCGATATCCATAACAAATACGAGACAGTTATAAAGGCACTCAGTCACAACACCGAAATAAACGAACGTGGGTCTCATGAGCATTGCATATACACTTGATGTATGTACGAATTGAATGATTGTAATGTATTATTGAATTATGTTGAATGAGAAATGTGAAAATTGTGTATAAGGTGTTTTATGATGCTACATGATGATACTTTAAATGATATGAACTATGTGATTGCATGGATTGTTGTGTTATGTAATATGAGTGAACCATCGAGGATGGTTAACTCACAGAGTTAGCAAAACTCACAAAAAATTGCACATTGACTTTTCAGGTTCGAGAGAGACGATATAGTTCTTAGTCAATTTAAAAGAGAACTAATACTGATTTTAGATAGAAGACATGACTCAAAGGTCAGTCAGTTGGGACTGAGAGATTTAGGTAATTTTTTGTATAATTCCTCGTATATATAGCATGTTCTGTGTACAGAGATATAAACTCTGATTAGTTTTTAATAATGTACATATATGGATGTTGTTGTAAAGCCACGATGTACATATTGTTTAAGAAATAAAATGAGGAATTTGGGTTTTAGCCATGGCGATTCTTATGTTTTAATTTATGATGCCATGAGCAAGTGAAAGTGATGTAGTTAGTGCACCACTTCCGTCAAACATGTGCTTGAATGTCGAAAGGACGTACGAACACAAATATCTTATGGGAGTGGGGTGCCACACGATGTTAAATGATATTTACCTTGACCATACGAAGATCAGTTCTCTACTTCTTATTCATCGCAATCAAGATTTCAAACTCAATTATGTTTCGAATCTCACAAAAACTCCAAATACCCAAACACTTATTCACCTTAAACTTCTCAGGAGAAAGCTCACACTACGTAGAAAGCTCACATTATTAGAAGTGAATCGGCAATAACGCATGAAGGGATTGAAGTGATCGATAGTGATGATGCGTGAAAAAGGCAAGATGCCAGATCAGACAAGATTTGGGTAAGTTTGAGAGAGAGAGAGGGTAAATATACCAAGGATAAGAGTTAATTTAGGGTTTCTGCTACAAAATTTAAATGATTTTATTTATGTCCTTGTTTTCTAAAAATTCATGTAAGCCACATGTGTTTTTAACGTGGCATCTAAAACCAACTAGCTTATTAATAACGACATGTGTATAACATTTCCTAATTTTCGTCCAAAAAAAACCTAAAATTAAGTAAACTCATGAATGTTCAGATCTTTATTGAGCAACTTAAAAAGTTTAGTCTTAAATTTATCAAACCTTGAAAAGTTTAACCTCAATTTATGCTTTTAGCCCCCTTTTCACTGCAAAGAAGTAAATTAAATTTCAGTAGAAAATCATGAATGATTTGAAATAATGAAACGCTTTTAAAAAACAAGTTAACTTGATTCAAAAGATCAAGAAACGAGAATAATGACATGGGTATACCTTCGCAGGACAAATACAAAGCATTTGTATAATTTGAATGATCATGCAATAAATGATATCAAGGTATAATATACCAAATTCATTTAAGAATCAATTCTTTAGTTGAAATGTCATAAATTTCTAACAACTGAATGATAATTTGCTCTCATAATATGTAAGTTGCATGAGATATTAAACAAGTATAAAAACTGCAAAATCATTTTCTTTATGACCAATTAACTTTATTATGTGAATAGAAAATAATAGATAAGATATAAGATCACAATCGATCAGATATAAGATATGATTTACCAAAAAAAATAAGGATTCGATAAAAAAAAATTGAAATAAGAGAAAACCAATAGAAGAAATTCAATGTCTTATTCTATGTTTTATCCTAAGTGAATTTTATTCAATTGTTCAATGATACAAGTATGTTTTGATCCTATCATTTCACCTACATTTAAAATTTCCCAAAACAAATGAGAATACAGGTGAGGAAGTATGGTTACTATCTGCCAAAGAACATATTCACTAGATGGTACATAATATTCGACAACATTCCAGAAGCAGAGAAAAATGGGGATGCCTCAACATGCTAAACATTCTTCAAAGTTGTATACTACGAATAATCAGTGACACCATCTCTACAAAGACACGCACACGTAAGCTGCTCTTTTTTGAATCTTCTACCTCAGTATGCTTGTTAAGTGAAAACTTGTTTCCTGTACACAGACCCGGCAATATCACAATAAGGCCGCTAATCCCACAGTATCCCCATCATCAGTTCTTGTTTCTGGAGCAACAACCGACTCCGAGTCCCGCGGCCTTGCTGAAAGGAGAATAAAACTTGTGATCACATTACTCTTTCAAGGACTATCTCCAAAATAATATAACCGTATACTACAAGACATACTGGCTAGTATATCTCCTATTCTTCCTCTTGAAACTATATTAGAAAGCAGATTGCTCAACATAAAAGCAATAAAGTGATACGAACAAGAGCCTAGATTCTCTTGGAAGGACTAGAGGGATAGATAGATTAGGCAACTATACTCCGTCCAGAGGGCTCACTTGTGACATTTGTTATTATATTTACACTTTTCTGAGCAGCGAGTGCCTTCAACTGGTTTCCAGTAGCTAACAAAAGCAAGCTTCTCATATGTTGTTTTTGTTCCTTTGGACTAGACGTCTTTCCTAAAGCTTCTTCGAAAGCAGCCAAATCTTGGGGTGTAATACAAGGGAGGGAGAGTAGAACCTGAGAGATAAAGACATTCTAGAGTCAGTTATTTGGAAACTTGAGTCAGATGAAAATCTTCGTTCAAACCTAGTTTGCACCAAAACTTGATTAACTAAGTGGCATAAGAATTTACCTGTCTTGGGGCTTGATCTCTGTCACAAAGATACATGAAGATTTCTCGACAGAGACCAACCAGATCTGCACTGATAAAAGCATTTGACTCGAGTGCCAAACCCTTGATAATTGCTGAGAAGAGATCTTTGGAAACAAAATGACAGAGTTGAATATGATTTGTTGTTATTGCCAAAAGAATCACAGTGGAGCAGAAGGAAGAAACTTTTGTGACAGCTTCACCATCGGTCCATGTGAAGGCTTCTAAACAAATCTGTAAAGCTGGAAGAGCCAAGCTTTGGTGCTTCAAAATATATCTGTGTACCAATTAAACTGAGAAATATTACACCTCAAAAAGAAAAGCAACTACAAACATTTCCAGATATTAACAGGCATTGCTAATTTATTGTACGCATACCCAACCATAGACTTTGATGCAAATGAATCCAAATCCTTTAAGGAACCAATGTCCATATGGTTCGAATGCCCCGATTGTTCTAGAGAAGGAAGTCCAGTATTCAATGCTGGTGAAGCTATTGTTGAGAGGAGTAAACATATCTCACGAGTTAGATCTCGAAGCAGTCTTTCCTCCATTACTTCCACCTTCAAATCTGATCCCATAAGAATGCCATTTAAATCTGGAACCTTTGCCTTACCTTCGTACAGAAGACTGGACCAAGAGAAGCTAAGAGCTTGATGCACATGAAAGAACAATGGAGATAGAAGCTTTTCCAGCCAAATGTCCCACATTTCCGGTGGACAAGATTTTACCAAATGTATCAGAATTGAATGAACAAGCTGTTTTATGTGCCTGAAGTCCATTGACTGTATGTTTTCCATAAGTGCCATGCTAACAGACTGACCATCCAGACATTTAAAAAATGTATCCCCAATAGTTGTAGAGAGACCTAAGACATTGTACCTAGAATTATGCAATATGCATGAGGATTATGCTCAAGATGACAAGTAACAATAGCCACTGCATTAAAGGACAAGCTTGTAACCATCAAACCAGCTGCAAGCACACGTAGAAGTATATATACAGAGAGATGTAACAAACATAACTAATTAACAGAAAAGGTAATTATTTTACAGCAATGATATCCACTTTGAAAGCTTCACTTCACAAAGACACATGATTTCAGAATCCCTGTGGAAAGAGGAATTCAGCTAATATATTTCATATATGACAAGCAAGTTAGACCTACCAAAATAATAAAAAGAGAATTAATAGAGGCTACAGAATAAAAACAGCTGTATCCTTGATCAACATTAGTTTTCCTCTCATAGCAATAATTCCAAGGAAAAGAATACGATAAATAACATTAGAAAATTCACATCATAAAGTTAAAATCACTGCAGAAGCAGCCATACTTACCCACTGTCTCGAAGACCTTTTAACCAATTTCGAATATCAGATTCACTTGTTTCTACATACCCTTCCTTAGTCAAGTCAATTTGAGATCCATTTGCGAAAGTTAAACCACTCTTTGACATTTTAGGATTTCCTTCCCCAAGAAAGCTATATCGCTCAACATCACTCATGGTCATAGCAGCTTTAACCTCGTCTGGAAGTGCTTGCATTATGGTTGGAGACCATAGTAAATGTATAGAACGGAGCAACTGAAAATTCACATGCAACTGTCAACTTTGAACCACTAATTACTTTTAAAGCATAATACTGAGAAATAATACTACCAAAAGTACATACTTTCAGCAGAGGAGGCAGCATCCAGGACAAATGAGAAGCCATTGGATGCAAAGTACTTTCTGTAAAGCTGTGCTGGAGATTCATATTGCTCCTCTTAACTCCACTTCTCTTGAGTGCCTTCTCAAAGAATGTCACAATGTGAAAAAGGGACCACATAAATGTTGTGTCAGAGAACAAATGAACAACACCAAATGGTTCAGACAAATAATTAGTCTGCCACCCTGGCTGTGTCCACTGTTGACTCAAAGGTTCAAGCAACCAGGCCAACACCTCTTGCTGTTGTTGAATCCTGCATCCAATTAAGGAACTTGCGAGTATTGAAATTGGGTACTTCATAGAGATGATAAAAAAAATCATATGGTCATTGTAAGCAAGAAATTACCCAGCAGTGGAAGCCATAACAAGAAATGCTTCACCAAGAAGATTATGTTCACTCTGACGTAAACAACCTTCCCTTTGCATATAAGCCATGGTGTCAGCTATATCCTACATTGAAACAGAAAGGAAATGTCAACTTCAGTTATTCCTATGCTTTTAGGAGCTTTATTTGTGCAAGTGCTAAATGATCTGGAGCATTGGTTAGATAAAGCTTATAATTACATGCATTGATCAACAAAAGAAACATATGTTGCTATTAACCAATTAAAAGAAGATGCTATGATTTCCAAGGAACATTATTCAGTCTCTTTCCCTGAACTGTGAACGTGGGCTGCAAACCTCAATAAAGCATAATTGTTTAGTAGCTTAAGTACTCGTCTGCAAGAGTTCATTAAATGTCAAAGGATATGCCAAAAGACTTTTTATCTCTTTCAGTTTAATGGAATGAATTCCTACATAGAAAATTTGCTCCATCTTTGTCCCCTGATAGCTACAAAGTAAATTCATTCACCAGTTAGTCAATGCTTGGTATGATTTTGTCAGCCAACTGGAACAGAAATATAAACAAGAGAAGATGGACAGGTCACCTTCATGTGAGGCAGAATACTTTTATCAGCAGCTTTGGCTATTCGAATAAACGATGTACATATATGCAACCTTGCAAGCCTTGCACTACTTGTTGAAGGATCCTGCCCAAATACAAGCATCATGTCTATTCTAGTCCATTAGAAGAAATGTTAGCTGTGGGTGTAATAAGCAGTTCAACATTAAATAAAACCTCTACAGCAAAGGGAAGTGAAGTCAAGAGCTCAAATAATTTGTTGATAACATTGCCAACTGCTTCTGGGAAGTACTTCAAAAAGGGACCCGATGCATCTAAATAGTGCCCAAGGACTTCCACAAGAGCTGGCTCAGTCCATTTCAAAGACAGAAGTTGCTGAAGTAAACCTTCAATTGGGAAAATGAGAGTTATTTTTAGTATGTTGCCATGTTAAGACCTAAAAGTTCAATTAACAAAAAACTTTGCTAAAGAAACCTTCAACTATCCTGCATAGCGCAATATGAACTTCAAAACTACCCCCTGCAAATTCACTTGATCCAACAAAAATGGCATTCACGACATTTTCAAGAGCTACTTGCATGCTTTCCATCACGGCCAAGTCCTGAAAGTTTGAACAGATATATCTTCATCATAGAAAAACATCTAATGAAACACAGTGAAGCTTGTATTGCAAGTGTACCAAGCATTCAAATTTTGCAAGCCATAGATGTGAGCAAATTTGATGAGAATGGCACCTTAACTGGTGTTGGAGAAGTCAATAGACTCTGGATGACCGATAGAATTCTTTCAGAAACTTTAGCAGCAGCTATAAGGGGCTTAAATGAAGCAATGAACCTTATGAGCTCAGACTGCATTAAAAGGTATTGCACGGAAAAAAAAAAGAGTTAATTAGAAGAAAAGGAAAGAAAGAAAGACAGAGAAACCATACAACCTTGCAACAAAAGTATCAAGTAGAGACAAATATTAAATTACCACAGAGAGCCCCAACTGAACAACTAGAAAACAATCAACAAAATGAGGAATTGTCTTATTCTATAGAGAAGAAGCAAAACAAAGTTTACTGTCAAATATAGTATTGTTCTAAGCCATAGAGAAGTAGAAAAAGTTTACTATGAGGTATAGCATACCAGCTTGGAACGATACTGGCCAAAATCACCCTTTCCTTCAAAATCATCACTCCATAATTCCAACGCTTCCACCGAAAGAGAAGTCTCAGTTGATAATTTTTCCTTCTTAAGCAAGCGGTGGAAAGAAACATCCAAAATTGAACCACAAATATCATCATTTATAATACTCAAGATTTTTGCTTTTTCATTGTCAATCTGTCTGGAAGTAGATCCCTCTCCACTTGTATGCACTGTAACCTTTGACTTTGACAGTAAATCTCTCATTAGCGCCTAATAAGACAATAAATATGGAAGACATTCATAAGGATCCTTGTGGCTGAAGCTTAACTCTTTTAATTTATAATAAGAAACGCAAAAATTTGGACATACCACCCAAAAGAGAAGAGATTGATAATGAAGAGCTAACTTAAAATGTTGAAAGAAGCCCAGCATCTGAAATAGTTCAGAGTTCATTCAAAAATTCAGTATATTATTATGAAACCGTTTAATTTTGAACGGTAAAGGAAGTATTATTACCTGATGCAAAAAAAGAGAAAGCATATTACTCTCAACAGAAATGCACTGCAAGTTAGAAGAGCCCAAAGAGACCATACTCTCACATATGAATTCTGCAAACTCAGATTCACTCTCATCTATAGCCCTCTGTGCATTTTGCCCAGATTTGTACAAAATTTCTCTGGAGACATTCATCAAGATCTGAAAGATACTGCTCATCACTGAGTCAAATTCAGAAGCAGAGGCATCTGCAGGTCTCTTCCTGCAAATGACCAATTCACAAATTACACTAATAATGAGAAATATTGTCGTAAGAAATGTTGGCGAGTAAGACAATAAACATATTATCTTACCTTGGGGAGACAAGTTTGAAAAACTCACAAGCATGAAGACGGAAGTCAGGAGATGAAAGTAAGAAACCACACCTGCATAAACAGGGATAAAATGAAGTACCTGAAAGTAAATGTATACTAAATCCCTAATTTTTAGAGTCCAATTATGTTATCATACCCATGGATTATCCCATATTTAGCTAGATCAGGAACAGGGGCCCACTCAGCATATGAATTAACAGCATTTAAAATAGCTGTCACAGCAGCTGCATGCTGTCTTGCAATGTTTACTTGCTGCATACCTACTTCGTTTACAGCAGCTCCAAAGTGTCTTTCCAGTAACTGCCAAAGTTAAGGCCTCATAATAGTTTCAGGAAAAAAAAAATGAAGAAAGGAATATTGGAGGTAAATTCCAAGAAATACGGTGTATAATAGAGGTAAAATTTCTGGCAACGACTGAGTAAGCCCCCGTAACAATAGCCTTCGCCTATCACCTGAAATAAATGCATGATAAAGATGAGAAACAGAATATAACCGGCAGTAAAAGATTCATCGGTAACTTCTTGCAGGCTGCAAGAGTCACACACAAAAATTTCAAAGCTCAACTTAGGTGAGAACCTTTGAATTTCTAACTTAAACCTTCAACATGTCAACATACACAAATAATTCTTAGCTGTGGCTCTGAAAAGAAACTTTTTAGCATTACGTTTGACTCAAAGTTCGTGATATTCAGTTCCATGCTGAGACATCCAATGCTCACCCAACATACACAGTGCAAGCTGAGAAGAAGTACAATAAGGCCAGTTCATATACCTTCCAGATCTTCATTGTGAACGGTGATATCTTCAGGAAGCCACCTCAGCATCATTGCAACCAACTCAGCCTAATTCAAGAAAGAAATATCAAGGGCAAGATAACAATCCATATTCAACCCTTCTGTATAATCAGGAAAAAGATGCAGTTGCAAAATCAATGAACTTACTTGCATCGCACCACGGTTGGATAAGGAAACTAAAGATGGAAGCAATTGTTGCCACAACTCTACACCTTCTATCCTAACAACCTAATTAAAAAGAAAACAGGTAGGTACCAAATTGATTAAGCACAAACACAACATCAAGAACAATATGGTAAGAACCTCAGCAACAAGGGCAGCTGTCTGACTCTTCAGTGCCCATTCTTCAGAAGTGTTAGCAATCTCAGACATCAACTCTACAGCAACATTTGCGAAGTTCCTCTGCTCTACTGGGCTTAATTCTTCCCATCGCAAGCGGACCAAATGCTGCAAGAAAGAACATATCGTTAAGGCATGCAGCCATAAGACTGTCAAATAGTAGAATATATCAAAAGGATAGAAATTATGTCTATGGAAAACACCACCACAGTATCGTGTACAGTATCAAGTTAAAAGCATTGATTAAACATCGTTTCATTGATGCATACATTTCCTAAATCACAAGATTTGTCAAACAAGGCTAAGTATGAGGAGCATATAGCCATGAAATACCAAAAGCAACTCAATAACCATGAGTTATTGTCATTCGTTATTGTAAGGAAACCATTCAACCCAAAAGCTTAAGCTGATGAGACAGGCCAATTAAACGGATTACATATTATTGTAACACATCCCCTCACACGCAATTGTGAACAAACACAATACATGATAAATCCAACAACAAAAACAACAATATAAATTCATGAGAAATGTGGGTTGTGCAATTTGAACTTGAGACCTCTCGGTCACAAGACACTTTGATACCATGTAAAGAAATCATTCAATCCAAAAACTTAAGCTGAAAGGTGAGACCCATTAATTGGATTATAGATTAGTTTATTAGTAAAAATTTACAAAAATTTAATGAAGAGTAATCACAGCTCAGAAGTTTCTCCTTTGATACCATGTAAAGAAATCATTCAATCCAAAATCTTAAGCTGAAGGGTGAGACCCATTAATTGGATTATAGATTAGTTTATTAGTAAAAATTTAAAAAAATTTAATGAAGAGTAATCACAGCTCAGAAGTTTCTCGAACAACATCATGAAACTTACAAAATTGAAGACTTAAAAGCATGCCCACTTTGCTGTGAAATTTATTCTCAAATCATATTTACTTCATCAGCAACTGAACTAAAAGGAAAGCATTTCAAATGCAATTGGGATAGTTTACAGTTACTTGACAAAATATTTGATAAACAAAGGAAGGTTGTAAATGAAGGCATCATATCAACCAAACAACACAATTTGACAATGGCAAACTTAGACATCAACTATTGCCATGTCAATGTCATAAAAGCAAATATGATCAACTCCCTAACGACAACCATTCAATTGCCTGAACCATTTTTGTTTGGGCAGCATCTGTGATGAGACAATTAAAGACTTTCAAAAGGGGTTTCTTTTACTGCTCAAGGATCAAAATTTTCTATAACCATGTACACTATAACTATTATCACTAAGTCATCCTAACACTACGTCTCTAGACAATCAACGACTTTCAAAAGAGGTTCTTTTTTAAGATAATCTTACTCGAGGATCAAAACTTTTTCTCTAGCCATGTACACTATCACTATGATCACTAAGTCATCATATCAAAAGGCATAAAAAAATCTCACACTAAGCTAAAAGGCATATGAGTTCAAACCTGCAGCATTTTGAAAGCCTGCAACCGAATTTCGGAAGACCAATTGCTTTTGACAAGTAGAAACGATGTGGTGGCCAAAGCTCGCACATCTCCAGTTTTGACCTGTAGGTTTCCACAAAAATAGGTTTAGATATATACATATGTTAAGCAATATAATAGCACTAGGTACGAGCAAGGGAATTTCATTAAATCAAATATAGCTAATAGTTTCACATAGAAGCAAGTTTCAAGGTACATCACTTCAAGACAAGAACAAAAGCAGATTTTAAGACACTACTTCTCAGGGTTTGTTGACCCGAAGACAAGCAAAATCTTTAGTAATGGCATGAAAGTTAATCGATTGTTGGCATTATGTCAAGTTTTTCTAAGCCCCAAAATAGCCTATTGAAAATTCATATCCAATTTCTGGTGAACTTGGTGCAGCACAAAAAAACCAGTATCCCAGTAGACGTAATTCTTTTGATAAAGCCTGTATCTCAACTTAGTTCTGATCCAATGACTCTAAATTCTTGATGACTAAATAAAACAACTAGAAAAAACAACGTTGAAAAATAAACCTTGTTGCTAAAGCCTCCGAAATCGATTTTAGTTTTGATGTAATACAATTTTCAGCAATATAAACGGCCACCCCTTAAACCCCTTTTTCCAAAACCCCTTAAACCCAAATCAAAGGATTCATAATTTACACAAAAAGATGGAAACTTTACTACATTCAAACAGTTGGCATCACTCGAAATTCAAATTTCTGTCGATAAACCGATGGAACGAAAAACAAAAGCACCCATGGGAAAGAAACAAATAAACAGGTAAATAGCCACAGAGAAGAAGGGAGAGTTGAGAGCAGAATAGTACAGAGTCTAGGAAAGAGACTGCTGCTTTGCGAGTATCAGGGCTTGAGCTCCAGTCAAGAGCGGTCAAGATAGCTCGAGCCACATTGTTTGCTACGTTATTGGTGTTACTCTCGTCCATACCCACCAATAAAGATTCCTTTAATCAGATTTTGATGGGCTTTGAGAGAGATGGGGAACCTAGATAAGTTAATGATCAACAGTTTCCAATTATGCAACAAGAGCTATTAGAGTTTGGTATAGAGGAGAACAGAAAGAAAGAAAGAAGAAACTTCAGGAGCTTTGTTAGTATGGAACAACTTATGCTGGAAGGCTTATTACACGTCAAATGACAAGCATCTGTATTGCTTCATCACAATGTTACATCTTCTCTTCAGTCTTTTTATGCAATCTTGGTTTTATACCTTTTTTTTTTTATATTAAAACCCATTAAGCTTTTGCAATTTTTTCTCCAGTTTTGATATTCTTAATCCCTTTCAGTTTACGTACATAACCAAGTCCTAACCGTTTCAAACATTGATATATATATATATATATATTTCCACACCAGAAAACCTGCTGTAAGTCGAAAACATATAAATAAATTTATCCATATACGTGTGTACTGTACACATTTTCTAAATATTTTAACAATTAAATTATCTTTCTTGTTTTCTTATTACTTTATTTTTCTTAATATCCTCATGTGGCTCTCTTTACCATATATACTCTCACAAAATAAAAAGGGACCGATAATATATAAATATGTAAATTTTAAAAGTATATTTTTATTATTAAAGAGATTATTTTAAGTTTTTCATTGTGAATTAATTGAAGAATTTAGTGGGTTATATCAATTATTAGCATTAAAAGTAAGAGAACAATTCCAAAAAAAATCAAACGAAAAAAATGTAAAGGAAAAAGATTTATCTCATTTTATTCTTTTACAAGTGTCAAATAGTAAACTAAATTTTATTTTATTCTTTATAAGGGTATAGAATAAATCATATTTTGTCTCATTTTATTTTTTTATAACAATCAAAAGTAAACCTTATTTTATTCTTCGTTAAAATAGGCCTAGGATTATGGTACAAGTTCAGTGGTATGCCAGAGTTTAGATAGAAAAAGAAGAAAGGAGAGAAAAGAACCGGCTTAAAAAAACTTGCAATAAATCATCGTTTGTTTATATTCACTTTTTAAGTAATATCACTTAAAATTCATTAATTTTTCTTTTTAATTAAATAAAACATTATTACAGTCTTTTCTTTTTTATACATTTTTTAAGAATAAAAATATGAATCACCATTTGCATTTTCGTATTACGAGTATCTCTCAATCAAAAATTACAACCTAAATTATTTTTTTATTTAAACACTCTAATATTTTAAGACCGAAGAAT
>JAOQMP010000085.1:0-14177 GCA_027563575.1 Erythroxylum pedicellare | reverse complement strand
ACTTAACTTAGGGGACCACCACAAACCCACATAATCATGCATTTCACATCTTGTAAACATAGTCCATCAAATGACATTTTTCCAAAACTTGATTTCATAACCATAATATTGTTTCAAAAATCAATATCCCTTCGAAATCATTTTCATCATTTATTTCATAAACCAAAAACACAATTCATATACAAACATATGGCACTTTCTTAAAGCATTCAAAAAGCCTTAATGGCACATTTATAACACAATTGAAGTCATTTAAACTTTCTTGGTTTAGAAGAAACATTAGGGGCCTATTACTTAATTATAAAAATGTAACCCGCCTTGAAATCCTTGCTTATGAAATTGGATTAAGGATGTGTTTCCTCTTACTCCTCTTGCCTCTTTCAATCCCCTTCTTGATTTTCTTTAACAATAACAAAATTCCAATTCAATAGGAATTCTAATTTGATAACCCTAGGAAAATTCATTCACTAAAATGATTTTCGATTACTTAAGCCTATGGATTTCCTAAACTTCATGAACCAAAACCCTTCCATAAATTCAAACCTTCAGGTCAATTTTTCATGATCATTTTGATCAAGTAAATGATGAAATTTGATAAGAATTTATTCTATAAAAATGTTCCTCATTTTCTTAATTTTCTGATGATACTAAAATCATTCAATTTGGTTTAGTACTCTAAAAGTTATACACCAAACATTTTCGGGCCGTTCTTATACTAAAATAACATTTTGTGTTCAAATTCCATTCAAAACTTGAAATCCTTAGAGATGGAATTAGAACTTTATTTCATCATATAATTTGTAACTCTATGTCTCTAGTTTACTCCAAATCTTAAATCACTCCATTTGAATAACTTCACAAAAAGTTATACCTAAAATACTAAAGTATACTCAGTGCTGGAAAGTTGAGTTCATTGCGGCAAAACCCAGAAGTTCGTTGTAGTGAACTTGTCCAGAAACTTACACCGAGAACATATTTTGTGACATTTTTCATCTTTTTACTTCCCACCTTTCATATATAACCCATCTTAACCCTAAACCATCTCTTCTACTTCATTTTCAACTTCATTTCAACCCAATATCATTGACAAATACATCATAATCTATCTTTGATCATTAACCCTAAAAGAGAACATTTGCCTATATCATTCATCAACAACTTTCTACCTATATTCAACTTCCTTTGAGTTTCATTTAACCATACCCATGAAATTTAAAGCATAACTTACTTGTTGAAGCTTCAAATTCTTCAAACTCTTCAAAATCTCCAAAACCCTAGCTTCTCTCTTTTCTCTTCTTCTATTCTCGTGCTTCTCTCTTCTCAAAAAAGACAACAAATTTTCTTCTTCTAACTTATACTCTTAATGGTTGTAAGATGTCCCTTTTGCCCTCCAATAGAAGCCTTATGTCTTTTTAACTTAAGTGACTTGCCAATTTTGCCCTTGATATATTCTTACAACATTAATACTTTAACTCCATCAATCCATGCAATAAATCCTCCTAACTTTGACGTAATAATTAAACTCCAATAAAATGATTTATCTAGCAAGACCAAAAAATTTATTCAGATCATGTTTAATAAAATAAATAAATAAATTCAGGGCGTAACATTTCTCCCCCTCTTAAAAAGATTTCATCCTCGAAATTATTACCTGAGTCATCGAAGAGGTGTAGATACTTCTCTTTCATGGCTTCCAAGGGTTCCCACCTGGCCTCTTCCACCGAATAGTTTCTCCACAGAACTTTTACTAGTTGAACCGTCTTATTTTTTAGATCTTTTCCTTGGTATCTAAGATCTCAACTAGAGTCTCCTCATAACTTAGATCATCTCTCAACTAAACCTCAGTGGTTTGAATGATGTGGGATGGATATGATCTATATCTCCTCAACATAGAAACATGAAAGACATCATGTATCTGTAATAATTCCAGTGGCAACGTCAACCTATAGGCTAGTAGTCCAATCCTCTTCACAATCTCATAGAGACCCACATATCTCGAGCTCAACTTACCCATCTTACCAAACTTTATTACTCCTTTCCAAGGAGATGTCTTAAAGAAAACTTTCTCACCCACTTCGTACTCCATCTCCTTTCAGTGTGCATTAGTATAGCTCTTCATTCTATCCTGAACTGCCTTAAGCCATTGCTTAACTAAGTTAACCTTGTCCACTGTCATCTGAAGTAACTCTGGCCCTATCAGTTTCCTTTCTCCTTCCTCATCCCAGCATATCGGAATTCTACATCTTCTTCCATATAGTGCTTTATAAAGAGCCATCTGAATGCTCAAATGGTATTAATCATTGTAAGCAAATTCGACCAATGGCAAATGCTCGTCCCAAGCTCCTTTAAAATCCATCACACATGCCCTGATCATTTCCTCAAGGGTCTGAATGGTCCTCTCAGATTGACCTTCTGTTTGAGGATGGAAAACAGTGTTGAAATTCAATTTAGTTCCTAAAGTCTCTTATAAACTTTCCCATAATCTCGAAGTAAACCGAGGATCTCTGTCAGAAACTATGGAATCTAGAATCCCATATAATCTTACTATCTCATCAATATACTTCTTTGCTAGCACATGCAGGGAATCAGTCTGTTTGATTGCCAAAAAATGGACTGACTTTGTCAAACGATCGACAATAACCCATATGACATCATGCTTCCTACTAGTCTTGGACAAACTTATCAGAAATCCATGGTTACTCTTTACCAATTCTACTCAGGAATAGACAATGGCCTTAACTTGCCTGAAAGTGCTTGGTGTTTAGCCTTGACTTACTGATACACTAGATACTTTCTTGCATATTCTGCTACATCTCTTTTCATGCCTTTCTGCCAGAAATGCTCTCTCAAATCTCTGTACATCCTGGTGCTACTTGGGTGCATGGCATAAGGCACATTGTATGCCTCATCCAATATCTCATCCTTCACCTCCTTGACATTCGGAAAACAAAGTCTTCTTCCTACAACCATGAGTCCATCATCCCTCACTACCACTTCAATCTTCTTGCCATTCTGAATTTCTTCTCGGAGCTTGCTTAATTCTGCATCCTGTGCTTGTAACTCCCTCACCTTCTCTCTGAGTAGCAGTCTCACTCTGAAAGTAGCAACAATACAATCAGGTTCCTCCTATTTCAAACTTATTCTAATCTTAGTCATCTCTTCCAATAAAGGCAGATAAGCTGTCTGAACATGGCTATTGATGATTTCCTACTTAAGGCATCCACCACTACATTTGCTTTTCCTAGATGATACTCAATCAATAAATCATAATCCTTAATTAGCTCTAACCATCTTCTCTGTCTCAAATTCAGTTCTTTCTAACTTAACAGATACTTGAGACATTTGTGATCCGTAAAAATCCTTGTCTGAACCCCATATAAATAATGTCTCCAAATCTTTAAGGAAAAAATCACTACTGCCAACAAGACAACAAGACAACAAATTTTCTTCTTCTAACTTATACTCTTAATGGTTGTAAGATGTCCCTTTTACCCTCCAATATAAGTCTTATGTCTTTTAACCTTAAGTAACTTGCCAATTTTGCCCTTGATACATTCTTACAACATTAATACTTTAATTCCATCAATTCATGCAATAAATCCTCCTAAATTTGACAAGACAACAAATTTTCTTCTTCTAACTTATACTCTTAATGGTTGTAAGATGTCCCTTTTGCCCTCCAATATAAGTCTTATGTCTTTTAACCTTAAGTGACTTGCCAATTTTGCCCTTGATACATTCTTACATCATTAATACTTTAATTCCATCAATCCATGTAATAAATCCTCCTAACTTTGACATAATAATTAAACTCCAAATAAAATGATTTATCTAGCAAGACTACAAAATTTATTCAGATCATGTTTAATAAAATAAATAAATAAATAATTCGAGACTGAACAAATATAATATGTGACAAGATCCGATAAATAGCCTTAAATTGTAAAAAGATTCATTAAAGACAAAAGAGAGATTTAGAATATGATTTCTATTTGTTTTTCTAGTTTTGTTTTCTATGTGTAGCAGTGTGATAAAACCTATGTTGTGATAACAATATGATTTAATCTTTTATTCAATGCAATTTTATTATTTGATTAATTGTGATTCAATTATGCGTTATATTCTTGAACTAATATATTTGAAATATTAGTCCAATATTCGATTTCATATGATAGAGATTGAGAAATCTTTTTGGTTTAGTAAATTTACCATAATTAGAAGGAGCAGAATGCAAACCTAGAGATAGATCGACTTAAATCCTCTAGATTAAAGTTAAACCTAATAGTGAAATTTACAAATCAATAAAGTAATCTTAGGGGTTCTAATGAGAAAGAGATTTTATTTAATCAACCGATGGTTAGTTGTTAATAGTCTTCAGAAAAATATTAATATAAGATAGAAATTTCCATAGTTCAATAATTAATAATTTAATTACATGATAAAAGGTTAGTATTTAGCAATTCTTAGGGGGATTCATTACCTAGATACTACTTTTTATATTAAATATTCGTAGTATTTTCCTTATCTGAGTTCATTATTATGTAAATCTTAGTTTAATTTGGTTACTTTAATTTTTAATTAAATCCAAGCCTAATTTTATGGTTAGATGATAGAAAAATGGTTAATATTGATACTTACAATCCTTGGAGGATTGATTCATACTTGCCAGTGCTAGCTATAACTATACCATACACTTACAATTAAAATTTATAAATTTTTATAAGCATAGGAATTATCAATCAAATATTTGGCATCATTGCCAAGGAATTGTAGTATTAGGAAAGCTTAGATTTTATTAATCTAGCCATGATTTATTTCTTTAATTTAATTTAATTAATTATTTATTTATCTTAGGATCTTCTCGATGTTTACTTTGTGTTTGTAGTTTATTGTTAGGATTTAACATTCATCATCATAATTGCAAGTCATAATGAAATGATGGAGTCAGATACTATTCTCATGAGAGTTATGATACGCCGTCGCATATGACAACATCACAAGCATTTTCATTCCATTGTGAGTTATTTTGTTAATAATACTTATTTTCAACATGTTATTTTAGTTAGATAGTAATTAATTTTAAATATTTAACAATATTATAGTTATTAGATATATCATTTTAACAATCTACAATACAAAGAGATTCTTAAAATAAATGTCTGGCCCATTCAAAACATTGCAAGTCGAAGCCCAACTTATGCGAGAGAGAAGCCCTAAATGCGTGAAAAACCAAAACCAATTGGAACAAGGGACAGAGAAACATATGAAGTAGGCTTCAAGGCTGAAGATTGCTACTTTGGTTTCTGGCTGGACTTGGAAGGGGTATTTGGAGGTCAAAAATGGCGAAGCGGGAGCTATCCAATACTTTGAAGAACTTAAAGGTAATAGGAAAGGAAAACATCAATTGTTTTCACCCTGCGTTTCTTGCTCTTCTTGTTTCTGTTTTATTTTTTGAAGCTCGGATTTGGGTAGGGTATTGCGTTAATTTATATGGGTTTGCTTTGCATTGGCAATATTGTTTTAAAATTGTGTGAATTATGAAGGATGAATTGGTATGTGAAAGTTTCTCTCTTTCTATTGTTATAGTTCATGCAAAGGGCAGCTCTGAGGGAGGAAAAGTCCAAGAAACGAGAAGATGTTCTTCCTGAGGGAAATTTTATTTCCCATCCTACTGTTAGAAAGTGGTAAAATTTTTCCCATATGAAAATATTTGTGTATCCTGTTATTTTGCTTTATGAATCACTTTGTGCTGGTTTGAGTTTACCTAAAGTAGCTTAGAAGACGATTTAGTTTAATTGAATTAACTAGTGGGATCAATTCTCGTTTATTCTATGCGTTTCATTTATTTCCCCTGTTTTTCTTTGTGTTATATTTGGCTTGGCATATATATTTATGGAGCAAATTTCTTTTCTTTTGTTTGCGCAACAAGCATTCTGTTCCTTGGACAGAAGGTCTACAGCTTGCTAAAAAGATTTATTTTGTCTTTCTTGTGCCACTTCCAAAATCTAAATGTTTCAACTATAGTCATCAATTGGCTAGTCTTTAGGTCTTAATTTGAGGTTTGAGGCCTTAATGGCACGGACTGCTTGTATTTTGTACATAATTGCTTATGTGCGTAGTTATAGGAGACCCTGATACCATGTAATTGTTTTTTGGTTGATAACTTACATTAGTTTTTACGGTCATGAAGTGTGGTAATAATGGAAGGCGATCCCCACCCAGGAGCGGCCTTAGGTCGGATGTCATTTGGTTGTTTCAACCCTTCTGTTGATGTGAGTAAGAAGATCTAATGACCACCTGAATCTTTTTATTTCAATCAAAAGACCCCCTGTGCTTCATTTCTTGCTTTTTCTCTACTCTTATCGTGGTCTGCTGTCTTGATAGAAGCTAAATGAGAATGCAACTAACCTTGATTCACCTGAAGCTTCTGCAAATGTAACTGCCTTTAGCAGTCAAACTGGAGATGCATCCTTCACGTGAGTATTTCCAATTTCTCGAACTATGAACTTCTTTCTGTCTTCTACTTCAATAGTTCAAATAGTGCACATGCAATGTCCATGTTGCAGATATTATGTCTTGTGCAGTTAATTCAAAGCTAGAAATTAGGTACTATTTTGGGCTAGCAGCGTTAGTAGGACTCTAGCAAGATGAAAGAAGAACTTTTTTTTGAGTGCTCTTAATAATGTGATTGATTGGTGACTACCTCATAAAAGTATGTGTTAGATTCTGCTGTCAGTATATCGTATCTGACATGTTAATCAGGAGCAGCTCAACAGTGTCCCCGTTGAGATGGGAGCTATACAGTAGTAAATTAATGGTGAATAAACCGTAAGATTGTGAATTAGAGAGTTTTTTAAGGTACTGATTTGATGAATTCTATAAATCATGAAATTGGTTATCTTTTCTAATTTGCAGAAATAAGTCTTTTTGTTTGAAGTTTATGTATGCTTCATTTGTGGATTCTTTCCAAGGTTAACTCTATCCCTTTCTTTTGGATTTCACAGAGATAATGGATCATCGATGGATGGGGCAGAATCTCCTGGCGCTGCTAAGCCAAAATCCGAGTCAAATGGAGACCATAAAAGGAAACAGTCGGAAATGGTGTCAGTGCCAGACAACCAACACAAGTCACCAAAAATTAGTCAGGTTGGTCTACAATCATCATCTTGTAGCAGTAAAGGCTCTTTTAAGCAACAAAAGCGTGAAAAACTTGATTGGAGTATTCTTAGACCAAAAAGTGAAAAAAAAGAGTGATGAGCATACTATGCTACTCTCTTCTTGTTTATGGAATTTTGTTTAGACATTAGATGGTCCTGACTACTACTTGATGAATATTCTGTTCCAACCTCTTCAACCACTATTATTCAGCTCATCGTTATCCCGTCACTCATCTTTCTTTCTTGCAACATTTATGTTTTTACTTTTGTGGGTAAGTATGATTGCTTTTGTTGCCTTAAGGACTTGTGAAAGGTTATCTTGCATTCCTCTGTGTACAGGTACTTATGCCATGGCAGATGAACTTGTAAAATTTTTTGTCCCTATATGAATTATTTGATTTATCTACCACAAGTTAGTGTCTAAAAGTGTTTGCTAAGGACTTACTTTCTTGTCTATCTTGTTCTGCCTTACCGTCAACTGCCTTTTTGGTAGATCAGGATACTTGTTTTTCAGAACTAAAATATCTTCTAAATCTAAACAGGTGGATAGAGATTCCTTGCCTAGGATGCAAAACATAGCCTTCTTGTCTGTAGTGGATATGCAAATTAACCTTAATCTTTTCCTAGGACAAATGTCAGTCTTGAGATAGAGAGTTTCCCTCCATTATGTCAAACTTAAGCATGCCCTGTTATTAGGCATTGAACACCATATTTCCCGTGATGTTCAATGCTAAGAAATAAGAATGTCAATTTTCTAACTTTTGGGAATATATTTTGACCTTATAAAGCTCCAGTGCAAGGTCATAATATCCCCAAAACATGCCATGCCTTTTCAGCCAATTATGTTGTCGTTTTGAATTGTCTAATCATTGTTATACCGTATCGTATCGATATTGGTACCAAATTTGGTTATAATACAGCATTGTACTTATACCAGTCAATTTTAGGTATTATTTCGGGTAATTTTTTAAATTTATAAAATAATCCCAAATTTTATTTTAAAATTACAATATAATCCAAATTTATCGTCTAACAAAAAGTTACCATCATAAAAAATACTAACCCTTCAAACCTGTACAGATACATATACATCCATCAGCAAGGTATATTCTCACTTCTGTGTAACTTTTTTCTCTCTCTCTTTCTCTCTCTAACAGAAGCATTGGTTTTGCGAGTTTTGTCAGTTAGGGGCTTGGGCCACAAACAATAGAAGGTTGCTCTCTCTCTTTGTTTCTCAGCCCACTTTGCTCTCTCACTGTTGCTCTCTCAGCAGCTTGTGTGTTCCCATATGTGGACCAATTTTTAGGGCTCAATCGACTCTCTTTCATCCTTTAAATGAGACATCACATGTTTTATACCATTTCCATCAATTACCGCTTATTTTCCATATTCATCGCCTTCTCTAAAGCAGTGCCACTGTATGTTTTTATTAATTAATGTGTCATCTGTGGGGGAGACGTGTGGTGTGATGGTGGGCGTAGGCCGACGACTCTCAGGGCAGTGGCAGCCAATGAGTACGACGCTGCGGCTGGGCTGGGTATAGTGGATTGTCGGCTGGAGATGGAGAGGAGTGAGAGAGGAGAGGAGATTGTCGAGATGAGGGGGCATTTAATTTTTTTTTTTTACAGATAAGTCCCTCAACTTTTAAAATTTTACAATGTCGATCAGTATTTGGCCAGTATTTCAAATATAGGCTGTTACTAAGCAAAATCTCCGACCGATGGATGGTACTGAACAACCAGATTTCTTATCATTTTTTGTTTAGTACAGCACCTTTCAGTCAGTCGATATGATACGAAATCTAAAACCTTGGTGCTAATAACATGTTCTTAGAAAGGAAGGAAAATAAGAAGGATCGATAATGTGTAGATAATTTAAAAAAAGATGGAAAAACTATTGTTTTAAAAATTGGACATAACATCGAATTGGTTAAAGGAAATGTTTAAGATTTAAAAATTCAATTAATATTAAACTACTATTAAACTGATGTAAAATAAATTAGAAGTAAAAATTATAAAATTAAGTGAAAATAAAATATTTTGTTAAAAATATGCAAATATCTATTATTATATAATTAACTAATAATAAGTAAATCTAAGTCTAGTATAAATTTTAAAATAACAATAAAAATAAATCATTCAAGGATATCCAATACCATTATTAACAAATTAATTTATATATAAAAGAAGAAAAAGGGTTAGTTGTTCTAAACTCAAAACATATAAACGGAGGCACCAAAATTTAAAGAGAATAAGGAAATTGTCTTAGTTAAATTGATTGAACCAAACAGTAAGAAATAATGAAGAGAGTTTGTGGCATGTAAAGTTGAAATGGCAAGAGTAATAATGCAAAACAAAACAACAATGAACCTCGAAATGATGACTCAATGAACATTATGAAAATGGTGTTGTAATGGGGAAAGCGGGAGATGAAAGAGGGAAAAACAATGTTGGAACAATTAGGATAAAAATAAATCATCTAACTGGCAAAGTGGTGACTTTAGATTGACGTATACCATTAGCCATGGATGGGCCAAGTCATCCATTACTAAGAAGAAAAAAGAATCACATTGATGTCATATGTTCAAACACATTCAAGTATTGATGCCATATGTTCAAACGCGTTCAAGTAATGCAATTATGTTCTCCATATGGTAAGTCCTAATTGGCAAGGTGCTCAAGGCCACGGATGAAGATTCTTAGTTGTCGATGAGTTGTACACGTGGAAAATTCAGGAGCGTCTAATTTAGTAGAATGAGAATCATCCTAGCCATGCAAAATTAAACGTGAGGCTCTAAATTCTGAACACGTGTATGATCAAAAGGTAAATTTGATTTATTGTAGATTTTTCTTCGTTACCGCTTATTCCCAAACTCATTTCATCTTCTTTCATGCCTTTCTGAGACCTTCTAGAATCGCTTTGAGAGGCATGATGGTATGTATTCATCTCATCTCATCTCATCTTCTTCTAGATTTCTTTTCTCCCCTTTGGTATTTCGATGGTAGTAAAGTTCTTTTGTGGGATATGAAGGGACTAGTAGTTTCCATAAAAGGAAATTGTGAGACCTGACAAGAGAAGATGGTAAAAAGTAAAAGCGATGACAGTTGAAGAATCAACGGTTTCAACCGATTTATTAATAAATTGATCAATTTTTATATTAATAGCTTATTAAATTATATCAAATTAGAGAATCATCCTATTTATATTATTTTCGGTTAAATCAATTAGTCCAATTTAATTTTTAAAATATTAGAAAAACTTAAAGAAAATGAATTAATTTTAAATCAAATTGAATTTGAATGTTAGTTTATAAAATATAAAAGGTATTTAATACTCTATCCTGATTATTTAATGAGTTACTTAAATATGAAAGAGTTTTATAAATTTAAGAAATTTGAAAAGAAATAAATTAAGTGTCAATATAAGTAAAAATTTTAAGATAAATATGAATACAAAAATGTTACATTGTTTTGAAAAATAAAAAAATATTTGTTTCATTAATATATTAAATGTGAGGTGCATATCATTTGGGTTCCACAGCTTAGATTAACACTAGAATAACATGAGGCCTGGTCAACTCAGCCTTAGCTTGTTGACTTTGCGTTGGGCAGATTAGGCCCAATTGCCAAGCCTAACTGCATTTGTGTTGGCTTCCTTCTGTACTTTTGCGTATTTAGATGCATAATCTTACTGCTATAACAAGACTGCATGTTAAGTGAAGGTGCCATAACATGATCTTTAATATGACTTAATACCTCCAAGTATTAAGGAGAATCGTACGACGCTTCAATCATTTTTAAAGCACAATTATCCAAATTGTTTCCAAATTATATTATAATTACCAAAATTTTTATTATTAACTAAATTGTTTAGGAGGCTTACCCAAATTGTTTCCAAATTATATTATAATTACCAAAATTTTTGTTATTGCCTAAATTGTTTAGGAGGCTTATACTTTTCTTTACTCGTCGTAATCTCTTGCTAAGTCAAAACTTAATTAGATGTATAGGTATTGACACAAAGTACCTTAATTCTTTAATCTGATTTGACATCTCAAGTATCATTTCACTGTTTAGTCATCGACACAGAATATATCTAAGATTCAAGAAATTTCGATACCACTCTGAAATCTAGATATCAACATAGGACATTCTCGAGAATCAAGATGCCATGATACCTGTTCTAAAGACGTATACCTAATTATCGTTCGTTCATATTTAAACAACCTATCAATCCATTATTATCAAATGCAATGTATCTTAGGTAAGTCACATATTCACGATTTATATACTTTATTCACAACCTATTATAAAAAGTCTCTATTTAATTTCATGAACGTATCTTATTTACCTTAATATTCTTAATTATAATCATAATACGTAACAAAATATAAATGTAGAACATTTTGTACTTTATTAATTATTTGTAAAATAAATAGGCACATTTCACATATTTTAGAAATCCACATATGTAATTATTAATCATTAATTTAATTAACGACTAATTCAAAATATGAATCACTATATATTAATTTATTAATAACAAAAATACTATTATAATAGTACAATGTAAGGTTATCCCTAATTGAATTTCAGACTTAACTAATTGATAAATCTAATTTACTCCTTAATCGCAAACCTAAACATTACAAAATTCAAGTAGACTTATTAAAGAAAAATTTTTAACTCAATTACACTTAATAATTTGACATTATTCCCCTTTTTTTAACTTTATCCTTAATTATTAAAAATCCTTACTTAACCTAATGACTATAATTAATAAAATATCCCTAATTATTAAAAATCCTATAATCCTATTTTACCCGTCATTTGTTTTTATTAATACAAAATAACCTTATAGGAATTAAATTTCAATTTTACCCTTAAATTTTTAATATTTTTATTTTTCCCTTTAATACCACTTAAAATTTTCTAAATTGCTCTTTTTTCCACCATCTCCTCTTCTCCTACCTCCTTTCCCCCCCATTTTTCAGCTATCTTTTCTCCAATTTTGTTTTTTCATGATTTCAATTTATTGTCTCAAATAATTACAATATACATTCTAACTATAAACTAGTGTAAGATGACAAAAATTTGCAAATACAAGGCATAGATCTGTTGCCAAAATTTTTTTTTACCTCTAAGAATTTTATGCCTTTTTATAGGATTTTTGGGTTGTTAATGAAGATGAAGTATTTAAACACTTACCAATGAGAAAACAATTAGAGAGGAGAAAGAAGAAGACAACTTTTTTGTTTAATTGCCCATTATATATATATATGCTCATCTGTTTATTTATTTCATGGGTTGAGTTTGCTTTGTTTGGCTAAGGCTTAAAAAATTCTGGCATTGCGCTTTTTCATGTTAAGTGTTTACGTTTTTATTTAAGATGTAAATATAAAAAATAAATGCTTAAAACTTGATCACAAGGCTTAGAAAAAATATTTAAAGAACTTAAAAAATAATTATCTTAAGAGGAGTTTTATTTGAATGAAATTTGGAAAAAATGATTATGAAAAAACAAAGCCATTTTCTAGACAAATAAAGAAGAAATAATAAAGGATTTTATTTTAAAATAAATAAATAAACCTATCTAGAATTGAAATTGACTAATTAATTTTTTTAATTTGGATTTATAGTAGATGAGACAAGAAGTTAACTAAGGGTTGTTTAATTCTATTTCTTATCATTGCTGTTAAAAAAAACAAGGGACGAAAATACTGTTGGTGCGGTTGTGGCTAAACACAAAGCACAAGATGCAACTGATTTCAAAACACCCTTTTTTTTTGCCTACAGATCTTAACTCTCGCTATGTAACGCCATCCTAACTTCCAGGGCAATCGCTGTGACTACAATGGTGAAGGCAGCTCTAGGAGTTGTACTGATGGAAGCAGTCCAGGCAGAGGAAGAGGGGGGACCCAGTGTGGCAAGTAGAGCGCTTGAGATAGACACAAGTTTGAGGTACAGTCATTGTCGTTTTTTTATTATTGTGATTGAAATAATGCTTTTAGGAATTGTTTTGGCTAGCGCGATACATTTGGTTAGTTATGGAGAACTCTAGCAAAAATAGCCAAAATGTTGTACTTCAAACTCTTTAGTTGACTTAAAGAAGAATATGATTCTACATGTAAGTTGCCACATTGAGAGGAGACATAGAAGTCTTCTGGAGAATCCTAGCAAGCAGTATCCTTAAATGATCCTAGAGGAGCTATTCTGCAAGGACGCAAATAATCTTTTAATAGTAAAACAGCATATTCCACCCTAGGAAAAGCATTCCACTGATGAGCAATTCAGTGTTACACTAACACTAAGATGAGAAAAACTTAAGGTAAATTTGATGGAGGAATGGCCTGAAAGTGATCGGAATAGGGTTTGGTGGTTATTGGAAAAGTTTTGGGCAATCTGGTTTTTATTGGATAAAACTGGAATAGGAAAGATGAAGACGTTTCTGGGTTAACTGGCTGGGAATTGGGTTTCGAGAAAAGAAGCAAAGTTGTAGAACTTTTTGTGAACTACAATTTAGACACAAGAATTGGATTAATGGGATAAGGAATGATTGAGTTATGGTGGATTTTGTGGTGACATGTTAATCTGGGCTATAGAATGAAGGCAAATGATGAAAATAGGAATTTTGAGGAGACTAGGGTTCGAATTGGGTGAAGATGTCTTCTGGAGATTTTTAATTTAAGATGTAAGGAACAAACTTGAAGAAGGAAAATTTTTGATTTGATGAACACAGAAACAGGAACTGGAAAACGAAATTAGATCTTGGATAGAATTCTGGAAATCGCACAACACATAAACGATTGAATGTTTTCTACAAACAAACAAGCCCTTTTGATTATTTTTTGAAAATAATCAAACCCAATGATTGTTCTTTGGAAAAAACAATAAAAGCCCAGACAATTCCTTACCAAAAGATTGAAAGAAAATCTCGACTTTTCCTTATATTTTTTCTGAATAATATTGAATAGGAAACAAATGAGCTGAAATAGGAAGCAAATGGGTAGCCACAAAGTCA
>JAOQMP010000080.1:5222-26312 GCA_027563575.1 Erythroxylum pedicellare | reverse complement strand
TTTCTGGTAAGAAACAGACTGGCAACCAATACTCAACCCTCAATAAATCATTATCAATACATCTCCTAACAAAACTGTTTCACAGATGCATTAATAAGACATCAATAATCATTTTTCAAGTTTTATACTATCACTTATTCAGACTTTAAGGTCCTCAAAAATTAGGAAATAATACAAGGTTCCTGCACAGGGGTCAATCACAGGTAGTATTAGGGAAATAAGTAAAACTCGAGCTCTAGCCACTATTTTGTCAAGCCACGTTCACAGAGATCAAGTCTTATATATCTACAACTTTCATTTTTTGAGTTTCTTCAAATTCGTACTCTAAAGAATATGAAAGACAAATCGAAAAAGAAAGATGAAATTGAAACCAGAATTTTAACTTACCTTGATAACTTCTTTCCTTCTCCTCTTCTCTTCCCTTCTTTCTTTCCTTTTCTTCTCATTTTCGTTTTCTCTCTCTTCTAACATTATGATCAACCTCATGGCTCACTTCTATTGCCGTTTCTATTCATTTTCTTTAGAAAATTCAAGAAGGTCAAACTAATCTATATGTTACCATTCCAGTAGTCTATATGTCACCCTTCTATTAGTATAAACATTATCCATATATTGGTCCATATATAACTATTCTATTAGTCTATGTGTTACCCTTCTATGGGTACATATGTTATCCTTATATTGGTCCATATATCACTATTCTATTGGTCCATTTGTCCTTACTTTAAGCTTCACATGTCTCTTATTTAAGCCTATATATGTCACCCCTTATAAGGCTACACATGTCACCAATTATAAGGCTACATATGTCACCATTTGTAAAGCTACATATGTCACCATTCTAAAAATTTGAATGTCACAAGTCTAAAACGTCATTTATCACAAATTTAAAGGGACACTTGTCCCTCATATACACAATCCACTTGTCATCCAATTAACTGAGTCATTTGTTACTTATTTCCAATGTCACATGTCATCATTTTATAGGCTTAATCAACCCAAATTCCCATGTTTTAATTTGTCTTGCTCTTTTAACATTTTTTTAGACTAGATGCACATATCACCTCATTAATTACTCAATTATAATGATAAATTTCCAATTTACTAATTATAGTCAATCAAAACAAAATTCAAAACAAAATCAACACATAATTATATCATGATCAGTAAAAACTTTTCATGCCCCGAAACATGTCAATTGAGTGCATATATTATCTTGCAATGTTTTCTAAATCATGATTCATATGTTTATACAAATATTATATATATATATATATGAAATACATCTCGTAAATTCTTAAATGAAATAACTCATGTGACTTAATCTAACAGTTTAATCTGTTAACAATTTTAGGAGGCAGTATATTACAATAGCATAAATAACTTGATAGGTAATTGAAAAAACATATTGTCCTGGGGTCATTCGATTGTCTCGATAAATCTTATAGGCTATAGTGATTGTTAAAATTATACATGAAACACCAATTAGAATAGATCAATGCAATGGACATATTCAATTAAATTTATAAATATTTACAAAGAATTCCTGAAAAAAGACATAAAATTGGATATATACATCTTTCAACAATTCAAAGCTTATTAAAATCTACTTTTTAGGAAGGAATCGATTCTCCTATAAGAATGGATATTATTGATGAAAGAATGAATGATCTCAAATATCAAATAATCAAAATAATGAACAGAAATTTAGCTTATGGAATAATAAAATTTAATACTAGTTTAAAATTAGGAATGTGATTTTAGATGAAATAATCACTATAGCCTATAAGTTTTATCGAGACAATCTAATGACCCCATGACAATATACTTTTTTAATTACCTATCAAGTTAGTTATGCTTTAACCAATTCACACCACAGTATTGAATTTAAAAATATAGATAGAATTTATATAGACAAATTGTTTAACAATGTTGCGAAAGTATGAATAAATTTAAGAATTAGCTTAAGAAAATTATAAATATTAATCATCCTATTAAATTACTAAACATAACAATTGTAGAAGATACTCCTCACTTATCTTTATGTGAAAATAAATACTTAAAAAAGTACCCAGTCTTTTACGATCACAATCTGTAAGATTAGAAAAACCTATTAGGTTTACAAAACCAGGAACATCAAATGAAAATGTAAAAAAGAATACATAGCAATTAGTTGATGAATTAGTTAATATTAAAAGACAACTTTAAGAATTTTCAAGTCATCTTTAAAATACATTATGAAATCTAATTTTTTTAAGTAATTTCTCATAATATTTACAATCAGTATTTGTTATTTATTAATTTTAGTAATTAAAGATTCTAATATTTAATGAATTTCACTAAATTCATTAAATTTTTGTGATTGATAATTTTGATTTTTATTTAATAATGGTTGTATTACAGTAATTAATTCCTTTAATTGAATTTTAATATTAATTTGTTTGTCTAATAATTCCAATAATTGCTTAGTAATATCTAATTTATTTTTAAGATGACTTGACAATTCTTAAATTTGTCTTTTAATATTAACTAATTCATCAACTAATTGTTATGCATTCTTTTCTATTTTTTCATTTGATGTTCCTAGTTTTGTAAACCTAATAGGTTTTTCTAATCCTACAAATTGTGGTTGTAAAAGACTGGGTTCTTTTTTAAGTATTTTATTTTCACATAAAGATAAGCGAGAAGTATCTTCTACACTTGTTATGTTTTGTAATTTTATAGGATGATTAATATTTGGTAATTTTCTTAGGCTAGTTCTTAAATTTATTCCTACTTTTGCAACATAGTCAAACAATTGGTCTATATAAATTATATCTATATTTTTAAATTCAATATTGTGGTGTGAATTAGTTAAAGCATGACTAACTTGATAGGTAATTGAAAAAGGATAGTCTTAGGGTCATTAGATTGTCTCGATAAAACTTATAGGCTACAGTGATTGTTTCATCTAAATTTTGTGATTTTAAAGGAATTCCCAATTTTAAATGAATATTAAATTTTATTTTCCATAAGTTAAATTTCCATGCATTATTCTAATTATTTAATCTTTGAGATCATTCATTCTTTCGTCAATAATAGTCATTCTTATATGAGAATCGATTCCTTCTCGAAAAGTAGATTTTAATAGATTTGAATTATTAAAAGAAGCATATATCATATTTTATGTCTTTTTTAAGGAATTCTTTGTAAATGTTTATAAATGTATTCTTGATTTATTAAATTTAATCAAATATGTCCATGGCATTGATCTATTCTAATTGGTGTTTCATGTATAATTTTTTCGTAATAAATTATATTTTTTCGATTAATTAAATCTTTAAATGGATGATATGTAATATCTTTTACATCTTTTAGAGCTTTAGATATTTGTTTTTGTTTTTCATTTGATAATAGTGTATTAATATGGAAAACTCTAGTAGATTTAGTTAATTCTAAAGTATCTACTTCTAAAATATTATTATTATTTTCGTGAGTTATTCTGTCATCTTAATGATTTATTCTTTGATGTTCTATTAGCATTTGGTGTATATTAATTAAATCTTGGTTGTATAAATTATAGAGCTTAGTTATAATATCTAGTCTTTGTTTAATAGGAATTAATCCATTAATATTAATGTAGAATTGTAGATAGTTATATCTTTGTTCATAATAATCTTTTTTTTTATCTATATTCAGTGACTAAATTTTCTACATGAATAAATTCTATAGTAATTGATTGCAGATTGTACTATTATTCGTTAGGAAAATTTGTAACATAAATTGACAAATAGCACAACTATTCATGAATAATGAATTTTATAATATTCCTGAAATTGTTTATATAGTAGTTTTAATTTCGATCTTTCTTGATTATAATTTTTTGTATCTCCATTTAGAATTTCTTTAATTTTGTTAAGAGTAATTTCAGAAGCATTTATATGTTCTAGATAGTTATGAGTATCTCTAAAAGTTTAATACATTTTTTACTAAGTTCAAGTTTTCGTTCAATATGTATTATTAACAGATGAATATTTCAACAATCTATATAAATAGGCAATTTTAACAAGGGATAAATAAAATAATTAACTAAAAATGGGCTGGAAACATAATTTAACAGGAATGTTAGAAATTTAATAAACTAAAATCAAATATGTAATAATGATGAAAAGATAAAAACATAAATAATCATAAATGTTTGCTCTTTTTCTTATCTGACGCCAATCCTTAGGCTTTAATGAGATTGTGAAGAGTTTAAATAAGAATTTGATAACTGAGCTTTTATTTCTTCATATTGAGCAAATGGCTCTTTCTTACATTATATAGAGAGGGCACTTAGTAGCATCCAACAACTACAAAGTGAAAGGAAAAAAGTAAAAGCCAAAAATAAAAGAGCAGTAAAAGTAGATTCCTAGATTATTGTCTAGGGAATCTATTTTTCTGTTAGAGTGCCCGATAGTTAGCCAATAATAATTGAATATTTTTTATAAAGCTACTAAATTTTATTCTTTGATAATTACATCTATAGATGAGGTGTCATATTTGTCTTGTTTCTTTGATGTTGAAGGCAATGTGGACATTTATGAGTTGGATATCGACGGAATTGTTTACAAATTGCATTTTTCCAATATTCTGACATAATGGTGAATCCTCCTAATAATGTTGAGAGTAACTCTTCCACTTGTTTGATAATCTAAAGTGAGTCTTAGGAGATGTTTGTCCTATAGCTTGATGTCATAAATAAGTTGGGTCCTCTGTAATTCAGCTTGATCATTGACTCTTGAGTAATTTTCATGCATTGATTATAAACCCCTTCAAGGCAATATAGGTTGAGTTGATTGATAAGATCCTAATCAAAGTGATATTTTGGAGGATCATTAATAGGTGGATACATTTCATTGTTAATTCCAATTTGTATATAAGCTATACAAGATAGTTGTATGTCTGAATCCTTAAAATTTTCAGCTTTCTTAAACGTAGGATAATTGTTAAATACTTTGATAAAAATTTCCCTTTCTTTTTCAAAACGTTCTTTGTAGATTTTTACTACAAGGATGAATCCTACTAGAAATTCAGAAAGGATATTTATATTGATTAAATAAATGGTATTTACTAAGCTACTTTGAAAGAATAGGTAAGTGGTGAGTGCATCAATGTCGAAGAATATAATGGCTTTAGGTCCATATCTGCCTCAATTTTGAGGATAATAATGAAATATTTTTATTTGTCCTTCCAGTCATTCAATGCTTGAAAGCATTCATAACAAATTTCTAAAGTAATTTGTCTCTTTTGCTCTTTAAGTGCTTTTATAGACACTGAATTTATTTTGTCCATTTGGACAAGTTTTCCCAATATTTTCATCTTTGTGTCTTCTTGTGGTTTTTCCAAGGCTTGTTTATAATGTGGTCTGAGAAATGGGTCTTTGAATTTAGCTAATGCCTTTTCTGCCTCAGATCTATTGGTATAACTCCGGTGAAATATTGAAGGTTTGCCAGTGATATGGACAACTGCTTTGTGCCATTCGTCATATAGTTTAGCAATGGGTCTATTGAAAATGACATACACTTTAGATTCTGACATGTCTTGTTGTTTATGAGGTAAAGGAGTGGCTATTTTTGGTTGTGAACTTTTAGCTGTGGATGGGATAAAAGTTGTTTGTGATATTTGCTGAGATGTAATTGATTGCAAAGTACGTAGTGTTCCAGTAGATGCTTGTTAATTCTCAAAAAGAGTGATGGTTATTCTTAATTAGTTAATTTCTTTGGTTATCGTTCCTACTTGTTGCTGAAGATCATGTAATTATGTTTCCTTCTTAGTGAGTGAATTTAGGCTGAGGATAGTTGTTTCCATTCTTTGGTTAATGTATCTACAAGGTTGTTAGCAAAAGATTTTATATAACTAATTTGAAAACTATACTGACTTAATTCTAATTTTCATCTAATTAATCAACCTTCACTATAATTTTTTTAATATGATGTTTAGTAAATCCACTAAATATTTAGAATCTATCTTAATTAGAAATTCAACAGGTGATAAATGCACTCTCCATGTTCTTAATTTTTCAATACATGCAAGTGTTTCCTTTTTGTGAATGAGATATTACTTTTCAATGGGATTAAAAGTCCCATTAATATATTTACATAAAAAATATTTCCTTAAATTTGGTGGTTGTACCAAAAGACAGCCTGCTCATGCATCTATACTTGCATCAATTTGTACTAGTAATGCATCTTTAGCAGTATAACTATATAATGCTAGTAAATCTTTGCAGAGATTTTTGAGTATATGTACTGTTGTTGTATCTTCCTCTATCTGTGTCCATTAAGTTTTTATACTGCATTTAAGTTGTAACTTTCGTCTTTCTTTAGCTAAATCTTTTTGAAATCCTTGATTAAATATATAATTTAATAATCCAAGAAACTTTTGAGCTTTAGTGATATTTTTAATGTCTACAGAAATTGTTGTAATTTTTCAAGAATATTATGTTATAATTTTAGAAATCCATTATTAAATTCTATACCTAAATATTCAATGTTTTGTTGGGCTAATTTAATTTATTTTTTACTTTAAAAAAAGCATTTATGTTGACATCTAGTGAGAACTATTCTTATTTTTTTCAAACGATCTTCTTTATCTTTGTTTGAAAATATAATAATATCATCAATGTAGACTAATGTAAAATTTTCTAATCCTTCTAAAATGTTATCCATAAATCGTTGATAAATACCAAGAGCTTGTTTTAATCCGAAAGGTAATATATTTCATTGATAATGTTCTTGTGGTAGACATGTAAAGGCTTTTAATGGTTTTGTTCCTTCATGTAATCTTAGTTGTCAATAAGTAGATTTGACATCTAGTGTGGTAAACCAAGTGCCCTTTATCTATTATATTGCATTAAATGAATGGAAGGACAAACAAAAATTATTTTAGTAATATCTTCAAAACCGAGGCAGATATGGACCTAAAGTCATTATATTATTCGAAACTGATGCACTCACTGCTTACCTATTCTTTCAAAATGGCTTAGTAGATACCATTTATTTAACCAATCTAAAAATCCTTTCTGAATTTCCAGCAGGATTTATCCTTGTAGTAAAAAATTATAGATAACATTTTGCAAAGGAATGGGAAATTTTTATCAAAGTATTTAGTAGATACCATATCTTCAAGAAAGTAGATAATTTCAAAGATTCAGACATACAGCTATCTCGTATAGCTTATGTACACAATCGAATGTATCCACCTATTAATGATCCTTCAAAAAACTGACTTTGATTAGGATCTCATCAATCAGCTCAACCTACATTGCCTTGAAGGGGTTTACAATCAATGCATAAAAATTACTCAAGAATCAATAATCAAGTAGAATTATAAAGGACTCAACTTATTGATGACATCAAGTTATAGGACAAACATCTCTAAAGAATCACTTCAAAATATCGAATAAGTAGAAGAATTATTCTCAACAATACAGGATTCACCACTCTATCAGAAGATTGGGAAAATGCAATTTGTCAACAATTCCGCCAATATCTAACTTATAAATGTCCACACTATCCTTAACATCCAAGGAACAAGACAAAGACGAGAACTCATCTGTAGATGTAATTATCGAAGAATAAAATGTAGCAGCTTTATGAAAGGCATTCAATTTTTATAGGCTAACTGTCAATGCTCCAATAGAAAAAGCAGGTTCCCTGGACAATAATCCAGGAATCCACTTTTATTGTTCATTTATCTTTACCCTATCTATATAATGTAACAAAGATAATTTTCTCAATATGAAGAAATAAAAGCTCAGTTATCATATTCCTATCTAAACTCTTTATAATCTTGTTCAAGCCTAAGGATTGAAGTCAGAGAAGAAAAAAAGCAAACATGTATGATTATTCGTGTTTTTATCTTTTCATCATTATTACATATTTGATTTTAGTTTACTAAATTTCTACTATTCCTGTTAAATTATGTATCCAACCTTCTTTTAGTTAATTAGTCTATTTATCTTCTATTAAAAATGCCTATTTGTATAGATTTTTGAAATATTCACTTATTAATAATACATACTAAACAAAAACTTGAATTTAGTAAAAAATGAGTCACAAGCTAGTTTGCTCACAGATAGCAAATTATAAGCTAGATTTGGAACATGAAGTATAGATTTAAAGCAGATATTAGAGGACAAAGTTATTGAACCTTTTCTAGCTATAGTAAAAAATGATTTATCTACTATATAAATTTTTTCATAGATAGAAAAAGGGTCATAAGTGTGAAATAAATTAGAAGAATTAGTTATATGGTTAGATGCTCTTGAATCAATGATCCAAGGAGTGAAATTGTATGGAAAGGAACATGATAAGGCATTAAGGTCACTACCAGTTTGCATAACAGAAGCATTAGGGGCACTTGAGGATTCAAATTTAGGTTTAAGTAGCTTCAAGATGTAATTAATCTGCTTTTGAGAGAACTGTCCAACTTTTACCTCATGGGCTGATGGAGTTTTACTTGATTCATAGTGAGTTGAAGGAGTTTCTAGAATGTTTCATGGGTATGACGAGCTTTATTGTAGTAGTCATACCAAACCTGTGACTTTTCCTCAGTCTTCTTAGTATAGCCAACAACATTCCTAGCAACTATGGCTGTATCTTCAATAGTAGGTGTATCATTTCATTTGTCAAGCATCACAAACCATCTACTCTTTTCATGTTTGATTTTTACAAAGACTTCCCCAATGGATGGAAGTGGTTGTCTTTCAATAATCTTGCCTCTGACCTCATTAAACTCAACATTAGGTCCAATTAATAACTTAAAAATTTAGTTATCCTCTACTATTTTTTGAAAATAGTTACAGTCATTAGGGGATAAACATTCATATTCATTAAACAAATCTAAGTCTTGTCACAAACGTTTCAGAGAATTAAAATGTTTAATAATGTTGTCCTCACCTTAGTAGATCTCACCCAATTTGAGAGTTAATTCATACACTTAGGACTAGTTTCCTAAATTAGAATACATCTAATTGATGTTGTCCCATAGCTCCTTAGCTGTGTGGTAACACATAATTGGAGCTAACATCCTCCTCTACAGAATTTACCAGCAGCATCATAACCATATAATTTTTAGCATCCCATATTCTATGTGTATGATCATCATCCGTAGGTTCCTTCTTGTTACCAGTCAAATATCCAATCTTGCCTCTACCATAGATGTACATTCTAATCGATTGGGACCAATGAAGAAAATTCTCTTCATTCAATCGTATAGTGGTGCTGAATAGAATGAGAATCTGAGGTAGGATTATGAGGAGGTGTTTGAACAGATGAGTTAGAGGATTAAGCAATGTCAGACATGGTTAACATAGATGGGTAGGATTAAAGACAGTAGGCAGTGGCTAGGGTTTAGACTATTCAGGTATAACTCTGATAGACTATTTAGGTATAGCTCTAATACCATGCAGAAATTCTAAACAGATGTATATTATTCTCTATTGATAAGTCAATACATAGGTACAAGTATATATAGAAATAAAGAGGGCTATTCTAGGAAACTGAAAATTGTACATAATATCCTAATTGATCTGATTTACTAACTTTTAGGAGTCAATAATGTATAAGAGATATCCAGCTGGATATTTCCCAACAATAAGTAGGAATGAAAAACTTACCAACCTTGATAGATACATCCTCTAATATAGCTACTATATACATGACAAAATGATTCGTAATTGCAAGGAAATGGTGGTGGGTTTTAGATCACCCATGTCAAACTTCTTATAAATGGGTAAAGGCATGAGACTTACACTTTTCCTTAAATCACACAAAGCATGGTCAAAATTGATATCACTGATAATAAAAAGAATATAGAAATGCCATGATCTTTAATTTTATAAGGCAAGTTTTGTCATTACACTTCATGATGAAAGCTATATTTTCATAACCCTTAGGCTATATTTTGTTAGATAATATCTCCTTCAAAAATTTAGCATAGGAGAGCATTTGTTTCAAAACATTTGTGAAGGGGGTATTATTATAAACTTTTGAAGAACGTCCAAAATTTTTCCAAACTGTTTATCTAGCTAGGATTATTGATATAGTTAACATGTTCAATATATGAAGTCTTAGAGATCCATAATGCCATAAGAAAAATTAGGTTTTCCCCCAGAATTCATTATCATATGATTAAATTTATAAGATAAACCAACAATCTTAGCAACAAAAAGATTCACATAGTTAATATCATACTTACCTAAAACCCTTTTTGGAATAACACATTCACTTGACTATTGATAATGGTTTTGAGCCATGTCCTTGATCAAGTTATATGCTTCATCCACAATCTTGTTCAATAAAGCACTACTAGCAGTAACATCCAATGAGATCTTAGTATTGTAGGTCATCCCATTGTAGATTTTCTGAACAAGGAGCCACTGTTTAAGGCCATGATAGGCGTATGAACTCAATGACTCTACCAAACTTCTCAACCTGACTTGCATTTTCTTCAAAAAAAATTGTAATTTTACTTCCAATATGACTAGTTTTATTTAGAAGGAAGTACTTGGAAAGAAAAGTTTGGGACAATTGATCCCAAATAGTATAGATCCTTTTGATAAATTTATAGCCATGCTTTCATCTTGTCTCTAAGTGAAAAAGGGAATAGCCTTAATTTAATGGCATCTGGTGAGACACTGTTAAGGTTCAGAGAATCACAATACTCTAAGAACATTGAGAGATCCAAATTTGAATCTTTACTAGGAAGACCTCCTAACTAATTCTATTGTACTATAGAGAAAAGAGTAAATTCCAGCTCAAAGTTCTTGGCTTAAATATTGGGCTTTGCAATGCCTAAACAAATCATTCGAGCACTTGGTATGGAAAAATCCTTCAAAGACCTGGTATTGTCTACAACCATTTTTACTCTTTTAGCCTCTATTCATCTCTATAGTCTCCTTATATAGAGTTTGTTCGATCTTGGTATCTATTTCAACAAGATTCCTAAATTTTTTGTTTGCCACATACAATAAGTTAACTAAAAAAGAGAGAAAAATAGAGAAAACTTAATAAATGATAATAAATAAAAGAAAACAAAAAGCTTAGTTTAACCAGTATGCAAATTAATTCAATATTAACTAAGCCCAGTCCTTAAAAACAATGCCAACAACTTGGTGTGTTTTAACCTTAAACATATGTACCTGTAGCTAACACTAGAGAGTATGGGTTGATCCAATAAGGACTAGTTATTAACTACTGATTCCTTATAAACTTAATTATCTAGACCATTAAATGCAATGGAATGGAAGAAGACAAATGAATAATTCTAAAACATCAAATCAAAGCAATGATCAAGTCTAAAGTAATTAATAGCTAAACTTAACCTGGGTAAGATATTCCCTAAGATTTGATTTTTGAATTCATTCTAGTTTAAAGAATGATACTAGTTCTTTGGACTAGTACGAAGTCTTGAGTTACATTTATGTTCTCTCAAGCAACATAATTCGTATTCTAATATCAAATTAGCTGAAATCCCTTTCTAATCAAGATACCCTAAGAATGCATTAATCCAATTTGTGAATTCTGGTGATAGGTCTTACACTAACCCAAAAAGATCATGCAATTCTCTCTCAACTACCAATTAAAATTGTAAGGCTCCAACATATATACTAGAAGTGTTATAACATGTCTAGTACCTATCAAAATTATAAGGCCCCAACATATACTCTGGAAATATTATAACATATCTAGGGTGTATTATGAAATAAACATAACGAATTAAATGCATTTAAATATAGTAAGAGACATAATGATACTTAATGTAAAAGGCATAGGTAAATGAGTAAATTATTCATTTCAGTGTAGACATACATACTTAGACATGAAATATGGATAAAAATGAAATTAATTGATAAGATTTTATGCTAATGTCAGAATAAAAGGAGGAATAAAGTTAACACATGGATTAATTGGATTAAAGCATGTATGACTGGTAGGATTAAAGCATGAATGAGAAATAGAATTGTACTATATGGTGTAATAGAATTGTAACACATAGTCCAATAGCATTATAACACATGGTCCAATAGAATTGTAACACATATGGTCTAATAGGATGGAAACATATGTCTAAGACTACAAAATTCATGAGGGCAGTAGAAGAGAGGGGAGAGGGACTTGTATTTAGGGCAGAATTTTCTCTTTTCATCTTCTCTCCATGTCATCTCCTTAATCATACTATTTTGCATAAGGAATTAAGCTAATCCTAGGTGAAAATCAAAGTAAAAGTTTTTGTATTGTTTTCTTATCTTCATCTTTCTTACTTTTCCCATAAAGGGTTGAAATTATAAGGTCTAAATTGGGATATAAGATTTATATTTTTGGTGTTTCTAGTTAGTGAGTCAAGCAAAGCCAAAAACGAAGGGAACAAAAGGCATTAGAAGAACTACTTTGCTAATTTTAAAGTTTGGGACATACTTAGTCTAATTTCTTTTTGTGTGTATGTTTGAATGGATACAAAGATTCATTTAGATGTAGAATGATTGCTGAGATGATTATTCGGTCTTATTTTGGTGTTATCTTGCATAGAATTGGTTGAATATGAAAAGAGAGTATCATGTAGTGAAATTTTGTCTAAGGTTTGTTGAATCAATCACATTGTTTGGTTCATAACTCAAACTAAAGACGACTAAATTGGATGATTTAAAGTGAATATGAAACCTTAGACATAGAAATAGGAATTTTCAGAAGATACTCTAACTTAATTATGGCTTTATGACATTAGAAATTAAGATAAAAAAATGATAACCTGATATTGCCCTATTTTGGAGCAGCTTGTGATGTGTGGCCTATATCTAATGATTTAAAAGTCCAAATAACTTTATTTATGGTGTTATGGAAATTAGAGATATCGGAGAGAAAATGTACAGAGGACTTCAAAACCTAATTTGAATGTTTTCTATATGAAAATTTCGAAACATATGGAGGTATGAATTTTGGGCAAAGGCACGACGAGAAAGAAATTGCACTATTTTGAGTTTTTCTTTATTTTCAATTTTTACCAAATCATATCCAAACCTTTCTGAGTATTTATGAAACTTTTCAAAAACTTAGAAATAAATAAAAGAGGACTTAACTTATGTGAATTGGGTGATTGAACAATCGAAATTTAAGATTGAGCATAATGTACAGTAAAAAAAAATTACATGTACATTAATGATTTGCGTGCATATTTATCATTCATATGTGTATGATATGATTACACAAGTGTGATTTTGATATCCTTCTAATGGTGGTAAGTTATGACTCGTAAGTATGAATCCAAATATAGATTTTATAATTTGAAATGTGTATCATATGATTTGTTAATATATTAATTGTGAAATTGCAAATGGTTAAAGGAGATGTTATAGTGCATGCATTATTGTCTTGGTGCTGTAGGAGTTAACTTATTTTATCATTATTTTTAAATTCGATGCTATAGTAAGGATTAGTTAAAGCATAACCTGGAAGAGTCTAGGAGAGACTAAAAGGGGAAAAAGAGACCGAGTCCTTTAAAGGTAACACTGGATAATAATAAAATTGTATGACTAGTAGAGGCTTACAGGTTGATGGTTTCCAATCCATAATTGATGAATATTTCAGAAATAGGAAAAGATTGGACTATCTAGATTTGTCTGTGCCAGATCATAAATTGAAAAATAAGGAAGGCATAAGGTTTGCTTATTATAAGGAAGGTTTTGAGCATCAGTATCATGCAGAAGATAAGCAATTCAATTGTTTGTGTGATTTGCAATGAAGTGTTCTGCATAATATTACTGTTATTTTTGATCGTATAAATTTACTTTCAAAAGTCTGTTTGAAGCATTTCCTTTTTATAAAAGAAGGATTAGAAAAACAAGAAAAGCAGTTAGAACTTATATAAATTATTAATAGAAAGTTTAGAAAGAACCTACTGACAGAAGACATGGCAGAATTGATCAATAATCTAATTGATCAAGCAAAGAAATCTAAAAGAGGAGTAATCCAAATACTAAAAAATTTGGAGAAAAGACAGTAAAAAGTGGAAGAGTTGATTGAAAAAAGTATATAAACAACTCGTTTGATGTCCTAGCTAGTGGCATCTCAAAACGAAGAATATATAAAAGCTTTGAACGCCACTGAATTATTAGGAGTGCCAGCTGAAGGATTAAAAGGAATTAAAGAAGGAATTTCAATAGCAAAAGCTGCTCCTGTTATTATAAAACAGAACAATACTTTGATTTACCTATTGATCAACGTATTATAGAAAATAGAAAAATTGGAACCTCGAATATCAAAAAAGGAAGTTATTCCAGAGGACAATCAACTGAAAGAAATTCTTGAGCAATTAAATAAAGGAATAAATAGAATAAAAATATCAGAAAAAGGTGAAACAGCACCACCTGCTATTATAAGAAAAATATATTATTACAAAAATCCTCAAGAAATTTTTGAAAAAGAAAAGGCAAAATTGGCTAGATCCAAGTCAAAATGAGTAGGTCATTTACTCTTACAGAACCTAGACAAAGTACAGAATTAAATAGGGGATTAATTCCTATAAGGAATTCAGAAAATAATCAAATGATCCCAACCACAGAAGATCAGATACGTGATTATAGGAGATGGCAACAAGCTATTTCAAAAGGATCTCAAAGAATTCCATTCACGCGAAGGAAGAAGAATAAAAATAGACTTAGAATTTTGAAAATGGATTTAAATCCAGAAGAACAATTAAGATTATCCAATAGGCAAACGACAAATATAGTCCCCGCTGAAGTACTATATACTACAAATTGGTCTAAACCTAGCCATAAGGTGTATCAACACTATTCTGAAGAAAGAAGACTGATCATTAATCCTGATGATCAAGAAGAAATAAAATTGATTACAGAAGAATCTTACAGAAAATTACAACAAGAAGGGTTACATCACATTCATTTAGGAATGGTAACGATAAGGATTCATGCATTACACAGAAAACAAGCTGGTGTCAAAGTACTAGTAGAAATCAGGGACACTAGATGGGGAGATGTTAGAGGAATCCTTGGTTAGATGGAAATAGATTTGGCTAATGGAACAGAACTGGTATATTTTCTGCCTGATCAAATGATGTCAATCTAATATTTCTATAATCATATAGAAATAGTGGTAAAAACGATGGGCTATGAAACATGGATAGGAGGCGAGTCAAATTTATTGATAACAAGGTCAATAGTTGCAAGACTCACAAATACCAGTTATGTAGCGTTCAGATACAATGTAACAGATCTTATGGAATATCTGGCAAGTTATGGAGTAAAAGCAATTCTGGGAAAAGTATACTTTGCACAACATCTGGAAGGAGAATGATGGTAATTCCTCATCATTCTCATTTTCACTTTCTTCACCATCCCAACCAGTTATTATTACTGGTTCTTCTTTAGGAGTTGTATATTTTACCATATACTTACAATCTTCTCCTAAATAATCACAGATTATTCCTTTTTTCTTTTCTTGCTCAATAAAATGATCTGGTAAAATTCTGTTGGTTTGACGTATTTCTTCATAACTTGTTTCTGCAATTTCTTCATGCAAGAGCATATTTGCGGTTTCTATTGCTTCTTCAAGATTTTCTAAATCTTGATCATCAACATTAATAGGTTGGGTTGGACCTCTATTTCTATATCCAGTAAAACGAATATTCATTGACCTATCACTATTTTCCCATATATTTGCAGCATTAGGAATCCTAGCATTCATTTCTGAAGGGGGTTTTATATACCATCATTCTCCTTCCAGATGTTGTACAGAGTATACTTTTCCCGGAATTGCTTTTACTCCATAACTTGCCAGATATTCCACAAGATCTGTTATATTGTATCTGAATGCTACATAACTGGTATTTGTGAGTCTTGCAACTATTGACCTTGTTATCAATAAATTTGACTCGCCTCTTATCCAAGTTTCATAGCCCAACGTTTTTACCACTATTTCTATATGATTATAGAAATCTTGGATTGACATCATTTGATCAGGTAGAAAATATACCAGTTCTGCTCCATTAGCCAAATCTATTTCCATCTGACCAAGGATTCCTCTAACATCTCCCCATCTAATGTCCCTGATTACTACTAGTACTTTGACACCAGCTTGTTTTCTGTGTAATGCATGAATCCTTATCATTACCATTCCTAAATGAATGTGTTGTAACCCTTCATATTGTAATTTTCTGTAAGATTCTTCTGTAATCAATTTTATTTCTTCTTGATCATTAGGATTAATGATCAGTCTTCTTTCTTCAGAATAGTGTTGATACACCTTATGGCTAGGTTCAGACCAATTTGTAGTATATAGTACTTTAGCGGGTTCTATATTTTCCCTTTGCCTATTGGATAATCTTAATTTTTCTTCTGGATTTAAATCTATTTTCAAAGTTCTAAGTCTATTTTTATTCTTCTTCCTTCGCATAAATGGAATTCTTTGAGATGTGTTTGAAATAGCTTGTTGCCATCTCCTATAATCACGTATCTGATCTTCAGTGGTTGGGATCATTTGATTATTTTCTAAATTGCTTATAGGAATCAATCCCCTATTTAATTATGTACTTTGTCTAGGTTCTGCAAGAGTAAATGACCTACTCATTTTGACTTGGATCTAGCCAATTTTGCTTTTTCTTTTTCAAAAATTTATTGAGCATTTTTGCAATAATATATTTTTCTTCTAACAGCAGGTGGTGTTGTTTCACCTTTTTCTGATATTTTTATTCTATTTATTCCTTTATTTAATTGTTCAAGAATTTCTTTCAGCTGATTGTCCTCTGGAATAACTTCCTTTTTATGATATTCGAGATTCCAATTTTTCTATTTTCTGTAATACTTTGATCAATAGGTAAATCAAAGTATTGTTCTGTTTTATAATAACAGGAGTAGCTTTTGCTATTGAAATTCCTTCTTCAATTCTTTTTAATCCTTCAGCTGGCACTCCTAATAATTCAGTGGCCTTCAAAGCTTCTATATATTCTTCGTCTTGAGATGCCACTAGCTAGGACATCAAACGAGTTGTTTATATACTTTTTCAATCAACTCTTCCACTTTTTGCTGTCTTTTCTCCAAATTTTTTAGTATTTGAATTACTCCTCTTTCAGATTTCTTTGGTTGATCAATTAGATTATTGATCAATTCTGCCACGCCTTCTGTCAGTAGGTTCTTTCTAAACTTTCTATTAATAATTTCTAAAAGTTGTAACTGCTTTTCTTGTTTTTCTAGTCCTTCTTTTATAAAAAGGAAATGCTTCAAACAGACTTTTGAAAGTAAATTTACACGATTCTGTCGATTTGGTAAAACTCAATTACCAATTTTAGAAAAAGATGATCCTACAGGATACAGACCATTGGAAAATCTTCCAATTGATGAACAACAGAAATGTTTGTTAGATGCATTATGGAGAGAATCAAACAACAAACAAAAGCATGATGCTTGCTGTGCAACACAGTATTGTTTCAGCAAAATTATGGAACCTCCTCAAGGAAAAAGTTACTCATATTATGCTTTTACTAATGGACCTGACTAAGGTATATATTATTATTATTCAACTCTATGTAGGATGATAGGCTCCATAAAGAAACCCAAGTTTAAAGGATTCTATTCCTTTAATGAAGCACTCAATTATCATATCCTATTGCACCACTTGTAAATTATTCGCTATGGGGCCCAATGAGCACCCGGGATAATTATTCCAAAAACTTAATTATTCCAGTAAAGTTTTGGCTATAAAAGCCCTAGTCTATATTCAGAGAAGGCAAGCGAAGCACCTAAAAATGGTCCGAAACTTCTCTCTAAGTCTCCTGTAAAAAATTATCGCAAATCAATAAGAGTTTTGTGTGTTTAGTTCATTTCTAATATTCCCTTATTGTTTATACAATAAGCTTGCAAGATCCAAAGCATCAAAAAGATTTCCAAAAGGCTCGCATTTATCGCCGCACTTCTCATCTGGTATCAGAGCTTTAGGTATGAACTATAACTAAAATAGTACATTTAAAGTCAGCATCAACTTCAGGAGAAGGAGTAACATCGGGATATAAACCTCCACAGGAATACACTATGGGGCCTCCTCAGTATCCACCTGCTATTGGAGACACAGGCCATTTTGGTTTTTCTATAGCCTCTTTTGGTATAGCCTCCAATCTTATGCAACATTTGATAGTCCCTGTGTCTAATACTGCCTGTACTTCAAATTCCTTGCAACCAGCTATTTTAAAAGCTACCGTAAGAATATAAAGATGATTATTTATTTTTCTTGGAAATCCCAACTTAGCTTCGTCAGGACATACAGTTAATACTGCTTCTTTTTCTTTCATAAAGACACTTGTCATTCTTTCTGTTTCAGTCAATTTTTCTACTGTTTGTATTTATGGCACAAAATATTGTTCAAATATAATTTGTGCAATCGGATCACCAATATCCACAAAGTATTCCTTTCTTCCTGGATTAACTAAAAGGACATAAATCGTACCTCGATAGTCAAAGTCCACTACTCCCGCAGCTACATCTATTCCTTCTTTTGCAATTGATGATTTTCCTGCTATCCTTCCATAAATTCCAGGTCTACCAATTTCCATTCTTATACCAGTGGATATACTTTTTTTTTTCAAATGGTGGGATAATAATACAGTCTACACTGTATAAATCATATCCTGCTGCACCACTTGTTTTTCTACCTGGTATCCTTGCATGTGGTACTTCTTTGACAAATTTCACAAAAAATTGATAAGGGGATACCACCACGCTTTGCTGACACCTAAAAACGCTCCGAAACTTCTCTCTAAGTCTTCTGTAAAAATTTCTCTCAAATCAATAAAGGTCTTGTGTTCTTATAGTTCATGTGCAATACTCCCTTATTGTTTATACAATAAGTTTGCAAGATCCAAATCGTCGTTCGTTCACATAATGTTAACATTCGCATACGCGCCGCGTCTCTGGTATCAGAGCTTCAAGGTATGAACTATAACTAATTTAACTATTTTCTGTATGAGAAAATGTTCAAACTCTTAATTATAGCAAGCACCTTTCAGATGATTTGAAGAAAATTTTAATAAAATCCTTGAATAGTTTGAAGATTAGATTGTTATTCAGAGGTAGGCTTTGAAGGAAAGGATAACAGAATAAGTACCCGTAAGAGTCTAGAGAAAGATAAAAGGGAAAAAAGAGACCTAGTCCTTTAAAAGGTAACACTGGATAACAATAAAATTGTATGACCAGTAGAGGATTGCAGGTGGATACTGAGGAGGCCCCATAGCGTATTCCTGTGGTGGTTTATATCCAGATGTTACTCCTTCTCCTGAAGTTGATGTTGACTTTAAATGTACTATTTTAGGTTTCAGCATTTTCTGTAAAGTAGGGGCATTTGCAAAATCTATTTCTAGTTTTAGCTTTGGATAATCCATTTCTTCTGCCATGAATATATATTCCTCTGTATTTTCTGTGGTATCTTGTAAATACCATGGTAATTCCTCATTCTTCTCATTTTCACTTTCCTTATCATCTTCATCATTCCAACCAGTCACTATTACTGGTTCTTCTTTAGGAGCTGTATATTTTACCATATACTTGCAATCCTCTCCTAAATAATCCCAGATTATTCCCTTTTTCTTTTCTTGCTCAATAAAATGATCTAGTAAGATTATGTTGGTTTGACGTATTTCTTCATAACTTGTTTCCTCAATTTCTTCATGCAAAAGCATATTTGCTGTTTCTATTTCTTCTTCAAGATTTTCCAAATCTTGATTATCAACATTAATAGGTTGGGCTGGGCCTCTATTTCTATATCTAGTAAAACGAATATTCATTGACTCATCGCTATTTTCCCATACATTTGCAGCATTAGGAATCCTAGCATTCATTCCCGAAGGGGGTTTTATAAACCATCTTTCTCCTTCCATATGTTGTGCCGAGTATACCTTTCCCGAAATTGCTTTTAATCCATGACTTGCCAGTTATTCCACAAGATCTGTTACATTATATCTGAATGCTGCATAACTGGTATTTGTGAGTCTTGCAACTATTGACCTTGTTATCAGTAAATTTGACTCACCTCCGATCCATGTTTCATAGCCCATCGTTTTTACCACTATTTTTATATGATTATAGAAATCTTGGATTGACATCATTTGATCAGGCAGGAAATATACCAGTTATGTTCCATTAGCCAGATCTATTTCCATCTGACCAAGGATTCCTCTAACATCTCCCCATCTAGTGTCCCTGATTACTACTAGTACTTCATCAAATTTCTTTAACTGTTCTGATTCTTGATTAAAGAAAGAAATGAAAATTTGCTTGATTTTTTGTCAACACATGGGGTAAAAGCAATAGCATGAAAGGAATATACATCTGAAATGTTTGATGGAGAAAGATGGATAATAAAGCCACCAGAAGGGAATTCAACATCAAGAACCCCTCAAAAGGTGCAAGTTTGGGAAAATATTGATGGATCTGCAAGTCTGAAATTTTCCAATTACAAGAAAAAGCAAAATACTGAGGAGGAGGAAAGTCTAGAAGTAGATGAAGAACAGATTGAGAGAGCTCTAGTAATAACTCATAGAGTTATAAAAGAAGAGCATAGGCAAATCAATCGAATATTGCCTGATCACTTTATTCAAAATGAAAGAGAAAAAGGAATTATTTGGGATCACTTGGGAGATGCAAAATATTGGGTAAAATATACTATCCCAGAAGAAATCAATGACCCCATATCTATCTACAATAAAATCAACAATTGATGCGGAAATTGCTGCCTGCATCTCTGTAGTCGATATCAATGACTCCAGCAGCTATATCTATTCCTTTCTTTGCAATAGAAGATTTTCCAGCTATTCTTCCATATATCTGTATCCCTTCTTTGCATTGTCCTATTTCCATCCTGATTCCTGTTGAAATTGTTTTTCTTTGAAACTTTGGTATTATTATATAGTCTATACTGTATAAATCATACCCTGCATCTCCCTCAGTTCTTCTAGTAGGTATTGTGGCATGAGACACCATTTTTACAAATTTTACGTAAAAGTTTGATTTTGGTACCACCACGCTTTGCTGCAACTCTGATGTTTCTTCGCCTTTATCAGAAATAATTA
>JAOQMP010000079.1:32037-44037 GCA_027563575.1 Erythroxylum pedicellare | reverse complement strand
TTATGATAGAATTATTAGGAATATATAAATTTGAATATTAAAAATGAACTAGTAAAATATTTAGTAAAAATCTGGAATTTAGTCAAAATCTAGAATAAAAAAAGCAACTGAAAAATGATAATTCACATTATACAATTATTAAAAATATATAAGTTAGAATGTTAAAAATGAACTAGTAAAATTATTTATGTGACTAAAAAAATGTAAAATGTCTTGTTATGAATTAAATATTGTGGTTAATTAAGGTAAAAAAAAGTCACATGATACATTAATGTTGCATAATTTAAATTGGTGTGATAAAATTATAAATATTTAATATAGGTAAATACAAATATTATAATATATAAGTAAAAACACGAATAGTATTATTCACATAAGTCACACCCATGACTCAAAACAAAACTTAATTAAATTTAATTAAAACAAACGATAAATTTTGTTGTAATCAATTAAATATTTCAGTTAATTAAGATAATGAAAAAAAAGTCCCAACATGTTAATGTATAGATAAAAATTGCATAATTTAAAATTTTGTGATCAAATTATAAATATTAAAATTTTGTATTAAGAAAGGAATTATAATAGAAATATTTAAAATATATAAGTCTGAATATTAAAAATGAATTATTAAAATTAGATTATAAAATTTTGAAATAAAAAATTTTAAAAAGTAGTAAATGTAAAGTGTAATGATTTTGTTATAAATGGATAAAATATAGAAAGTAAATTCAAATATAAAAATCTAATTAAAAAGTTAAAAAATTATATCATCCTTCAATTATTAATTTAATAATCAATTGAATGATTTAGTTATAATTAAAAAAGTTAATATTTGGAATGAAAAATAAAATAATTTAGGAAATCTATATTGTGATGTATTTTTTATAAATGATTCAAATACCCATGTATTTGTTGCTTGCTTATTGAATTTATATATCTAACTAAAAATACACCTCAGTCACATGTGATTAAAATTTTTGAAATAAATGTTAGAAAGATAGTTATGAGTGACTAAAAAATTTTAATGTTAGAAACGTCGATCACAATACTAAGTTAACTAAAATTACAATAAGAAAAAATTATTATCAATCGTCAACATATAGAATTTGACATAGCAAATTTTTTTCCCTAACAAATTTCTTGTAATGAGACATAAGATGGATTCTCGGTGTAAAGTTAAAAATAAAATTAGAAATGAATGCATAATATAAACACAAAATTGAAACATAATACAACTTGACACATTGCCTTCCTTGTTTTATTTGTATCTCTTTAAAACTCTCTCTTTTTTATTTGTATTGAAGACAGTTCGAGGAAGTTAAATAATAATGATCACAAATAATTTAATTTGAATCAATATTTAATGATATATTTAAAAATTTTATATTTAAATTCAATAGCACCTAAAAATAAAGTAATTCATGATTTAATTATAAAAAATTGGCTACACTCAAATGTAAAGAGAGAAAAGGATAAAATTATATATGCACCTCGTTTTGTCACCACAACATATTATCATATCGAGAAATATAATTTTAAAAAATAATTTATGATCATTTACATGAATAAAAAGGCAAAAATAAGGCTACAGATAATTATATTAATGTTATCAATAAATTTTAAAAGCTTAAAAAGTAAGATCAAAAACCTTTTAAAGTTTGACATGCTTAAAATCTACATGGGCTAGGCATTAACCTACGTTTTAAGATCATTGAAATCTACCAACATTAATTATTAACAAGTAACAACATTAATCATCAACAAATTACATTTAATTAATGACCTTTTTTGCCTTGGTATGAGTTTTCCTATAACCAAAAACAGAGGGTATAGAATCACTTTTCCTGCATAATAACTCTCAAAAGACATTAGAAGAAAATTGTTGAATCAAAGGGAAAAGAGAAACTTAAACAAATAAACCGTAAAAACCAATATGAAATACATATCGTGCAACCTTGATCGACTTGATCAGCTTTTTACTTTAAGCATAAATAGTCAACTGGATGTATATTTTGCATGTGTCAAATATTGTAATGCATCAGAAGATACAAATATGAACAAATATTCTAACACAAATATGCAGTTATGACTAACAAAATTATACATCGAAAAAATGCACAAATAAATTTTCATATTTCATACATATATAATGCTAAAAGATACATAAACAAATAAGGCATCAAAACATGCATATATGCCAAGAATCATAAGTAGAAGAACTCAAGAATATTTAAAAATGGTTATTACATTTGAACTAAACATGAGAACGGGAAACAATTACCTTCTTGATTAAGCAAAATAACACTATCTACATGACATAACTCTATGTAGATGCATTGAAAGGCCAGCGTTTACCTGTTAACATCTCTAGCAAAATAATAGATCTCATACGAATAAGATATTGAAACATGCAAAACTATATTTAGTCGACAAATAACAAAAGATTGTTACAATTTTTTTCTTCAAGCACAACAGTGGTTGATAAGTTTCTCTTAGCTAAGAGTTGAACACTAACTGGTGCTATTTGTATATCTACCTACATGCCGAAAACATAGAAATTATAGTCAGAACTGAAATAACGGAGGTTAGGAAAATATATAAATGTCAAAGTTAATAAGAAACAGAGGTGAATGGCGACAAAATCATAAAAGCTTTATTTTGAGAAATGATAACGATGCAGTCCAATTCAAATGATCATCGACGGATTTAGGTTTTTTCTTTGAGTATCAGAAAATTAACATAGGTCGTCTTTGATTCATCTGAAGAACAAAAATCATTCACATTTTTAAACAAACAACTTAAAGTAAGGGAAAAAAAGAAGAGAAGAAGCCAATGGGAGAGAAAGAGAGGAAACCGGAGGAATCAGAATACAAGACGGTTCTAGAGAAGGAGAAGAAGAAGAAACTAAATTGAACTACTTAATAATTAATAACAACATACATTAATAATAAAATGTAGATGGAGCATATGCATAGTCATTTATTGATTAGGTAGATAGATGTGCAATAAATGTTATAGATATTAGCAAAATTTATTGGTAGATTTTGTTGGCTTCGTATAATATTTATGTCAATTTTTGATTCAGAAGTAATAATAAAAGTTAGTGGAAGACGCAAGAGTTATTTAAGACGCAACACTTAATAATAAAAAGAGTTAGTGGAGAGGAAAGTTTCATAAATAACAATCAATTAATAATAATTATGAATTAATATAACACAATTATAAGTAAATAATCAATTAAATGATAATTAAATTATGTTATGAAAGAATTAACAAGGAAATTCCTATTTATTTATTAATTAACAACAAAAAAAGGCCTTTTAAAAAAGCAAAAGCTAAATAAAATGCACGGTTGTGAGCTAACAAGTCACAACCGTGCATGTAAGTGACTTAATAGTCACACGGGTGATAACCAATATAGGTTTTAGCTAGCTCATAATAATTAATATTAATAAAAAATATCACAATTAATATATATAGTCATTTATATAAAGTTATATTATTATATAATGCTTTATAATAATTAGCAATTAATAATGCAGGGTGGGTTGTCACTAACATATATACTTAATATTAATATATAATATTAATATAAAAACTTAATAATAATTAACAATTAGTAACACAAGGTTATGATTAAGATTTAAATTTAATATTAGTATATAAAAATTAATTAGAGTGAAAAATTAATAATACATGGTTATGAATAGCATGCAAAATTAATATTAACATAATTTATGAATAGTAACACAATTATAACTAAATTAAAAATAAAATTATATTATGAAAGAATTAATAAAAAGATGCCCATTTATTAATCAATATTAACGAAAAATAAAAAACATAAGTAATAATTAATTGCTAATAATTCATTATTAATTAATCAATTAATTATATTTTAATTTTCATTAATTATATTTTAATTAATTAATTAACTATATTTTTAGTTTATTTAATTATGAAATGAAAAATTTATATTTGTCACAGGCATGATACTTAAGTCACACATGTGACTCCTAGACTTAATTAACTTAACAATAACTAATAATGAATAATAATATTTAATTATATTTTAATTAGTTATATTTAACAAGTAAATATGTGTCGTGAAGAGCTGTACATATATAATGAATATTCGTATATAGTACTTAATAATAATTAACAATTAATTAATATCCTTAATATTAATATATAGTACTTAATAAGAATAATATAATAATTAATAAGCAACTCACAGTTGCGACTATACACTTAATATTAGTATATTGGTCACAGTAATAGCATAAAGAATTAAAAAAAAAGAAGTCACGACTATGACTAATAAGTCACAAGGGTGCGTGCTCGAGAAGTACAAGTAGGAAGACAACATGTAAAAAGAGAACATGTAAGTGGAGATAAACAAAATAAGGATACACAAGATCATGATTCATCCACATGGACCTAGAAATTAGATGACTTTTTAAATCATCATGGATATTATCAAAAAGGATCAAAAGTATGAGAGTACCCTATTGAATATACATCAAAACATATATCTTTAGGGCCTAATAGAGTTGTAAATCTTGATTGTGACTTACAAACAGAAAAATTACTTATTGAATGGACAAATAAAATTCAATTATTACTCCAAATTGAAAAACCATTTAGAGAATTAGAAAATAAGGACATATTATGGAATTTTATAACCTATAAAACAACTGGAATTATACAATCATTCTTATTAGGTAATGATGACAAAAAATACACATGCATACCAACAAACTTCTAATAACATGCAAACATTTGAATTTATTGCTGGACAAATTTACAAAGAATTTTTAGGAACAGATATTCTTTCCTTTAAACAAGAGGCATCATATAACGAATGATTAAAAGCTCTATGGCATTTAAATAATATGTGTATATGTAATATTTGTCATCTAGACGAATATATATGTGAATTTAAAAAATACTACTGCAAAATAACTAGATCTGAACAGGAAACCTATATTCAATTTTTTATTAAAAAATTACCTTATCCAATGAATCAAAAAGTAAAAGCCACATTCCAAGAAAAACAAGCTACTAGAGCAATTGCTTATAATTTAGATGAAGCTATTCTAGTCACTCAAGAAATTTTAGCAAAACAATGCTTTGAATCAAAATTACAACGTACATTACGACATAAAGATATTCAACCTTGTTGTTCAAACTATGCAAAAGTACCACAACAATATGGATGTGAAACAAAATCATCCTCTTATAAAAAGAAAAAGAAGAAACCATATAAGTCTTATAAATGGAAAAGATATCCTCGCCATTATTACAGAAAATGACCATATATCCCTTATAAAAAACAATTTTGACAATCTAGATATAAACAATTTAAACCTAAACGAAAGGATTGTCCACAAAAGAAAAAATCTTGTAGATGTTGGTTATGTAAAGAAGAAGGACATTATGCAAATACATGTCCTATATGAAAAAACCCCAATAATAAATATCAAGAAACACTCCATATATTAAACTTAACATTTCAAGCAGATTTCGAACCTATAGAATCTGATTATAATACAGACTCAACTATTTCCTCTATATATCATTATGAATCTCATACAGAAAACTCAGAATCCTCAACTGAATCTGAATACAACTTTTATTCAAGTAATAATTCATAATAAAAAAGTAAATGCATATATAGATATAGGAGCAACTATTTATATTGCTTCTAAACAATTACTCTCCAATTGGAAAAAATTAGAAAAGCCATTACAAATACGAATAGCAGATGGAAGCTTTAAATTTATTTGGCATGTAAGTTATTATAATAATATTATAATAGAAAAATTCACCTTTTCAGTTCCTTCTATATATCAACAAGAATTAGGTTTACCCCTAATTCTAGGTAATAATTTTCTAAAATTATATAATCCATTTTGTCAATATTTACATTATATTACCTTAAGAACTCCATATATTAAAACTTTAAATCAAAAATCAATCATTCTCAAAATTCCTATTTATCATACTACATATTATCAAACATTACAACTAATAACCACCCAACTAGATTATCTTCAATTCTATCTTTTTAACAATATGTCTATTCAAGTAGAAATTGACACCTTATTAGACAATGTTTGTAGTGAAAATCCTCTTGATCCAATGAAAAATCATAATCAACAATTAATTGAAATAAAACTCAAAGATCCGACACAAGAAGTTAATATTCGAAATATTATTCCATATACTCAACAAGATGTACAAGAATTTATTACAGAATGTGCAGACTTATTAGCCAAACAATTAATTTCCCCTACTAGAAAACATTCAGCACCTGCATTTTATGTCAATAATTCAGCTGAACAAGAATGTGATAAGCGTAGAATGGTTATAAATTATAAAAAACTTAATAAAGCAACTATAGGTGACGCATATAAACTTCCACTCAAAGATTATATTATCAGTAAACTTAAAGGGCATACATGGTTTGCAACTTTAGATGCAAAATCAGGTTATTGGCAATTAAGATTACATGACAATACAAAACCTTTAACTGCTTTTACATGTCCTTCACAAAAACACTATCAATGGAATGTATTACTATTTGGATTAAAACAAGCACCTACTATTTACCAACGATTTATAGATAACAATCTCGAAGGATTGGAAGCATTTACCTTTGTTTATATAGATGATATTATTATCTGTTCTAATTAGGATAAAATGGATCATTTAAAAAAGGTTAAACTAGTTCTTCAACGTTGTAAAGACAAAGGATTAATTCTCAGCAAAAGGAAAGCTAGAATAGCACAACAAAATAATATTGAATATTTAGGAATTAAATTCCAAAATGGATATTTAAAATTACAACCTAATATTTTAAATAAAATTCAAGAATTTCCTATTCAATTAACAAATGGGACTCATGTATAACAATTTTTAGGTATTTTAAATTATATTTCAGGTCAAGGCTTTTTTAAAAATTTGGCTAAAGAAAGAAAAGTTTTACAACTCAAATGTAGTACTAAATCACAATGGAATTGAACTAATATGGATACTCAAGCCGTTATAAAACTTAAGGCTTTGTGTAAAGATCTATCTGTTTTATATAATTATCTTCCCAAGGATACATTGTTGGTTAAGATTGATGCCAGTATGGATATATGGGCTGGCTGCCTTTTGGCACAACCACCCAATCAAAAGAAATATTTACTTTGCAAGTATATAAATGGGACGTTCAATCCTACCGAATATAAATATTCGATTCATAAAAAGGAAACACTCGCCTGCCTCAAAACTTTGAGAAAATGACGTATTGATCTATTATCGATTGAATTTATAATTGAAATGGATTCTAAATATTTATATGGATTCATTCGATACAATATAAAAACCAATTATAATCAGGGTCGCCTCATCTGATGGCAACTCAAACTCAACCAATATCAATTTCAAGTACAATATATAAACTCTACTGACAATTTTCTTGCAGATATTTTAACAAGAGAATAGAAGCAGCCGTCCTAAGTCTGGAAGAAGCGTTAGCACAAAAGGAAACAGACTTGATAAATCTACAACATCAAGTTGGCATCATCACTAAAGATATCAATCAATTTAGAACTACAATCTAGGTTTTGAAATAAAACACAAAAGACCAACAAACAGTTACAACCATTCCTCTAACTACCAATATTCCTAAATCCACTACTTCTACAGATACCATTCCATTAATCACCCCTTCTTAAATCACAAAAAACACAACATCTATACAATCAAACAGTCCATCCAAATCTTAGCAACAGCAAGACGCCTCTGAAGGAAAAACTTTATGTTATTTACAATAGACTAATGGCGGGTTTGTATGACGAATGACATAAAGTTGCCATACATATCGTCAGCCGCTCAAATATTTTACATAAGAGTTTTACATCCAGGGCAAACGCTGAAAAAGTGTTCTTCAAATTTAAAAATCCAGGGTTAAGATCGCAATATAAACAAGTATTGGAAGCACCTGTTCCTGCTACAAACAAAATGATATCATTAGGTAAACCCATTAATATGGATCGCATCAATGCTATGCCAACCAAAGCCTTGCAAATAGAATCTCGAAGACTAACCTCAGAAATGTTTTACGATTGTTTTCAATCACTCAATGCATGGACTGAAGCTCACAAGATTTATCAATATTATCCACAAAATCGTTGCAAGTATAGACCCAAAGCAATTATCCTCCCAAAAGCTGAGCCTTTAACTACCTACCTCTTTTTTCATATTGGACTTATAGATACCATTTATTTAAACAATATTAATATCTTCTCAGAATTTCCAACTGAATTTATTCAAGTAGTCAAGAATTATAAAGATCGCTTTGCCAAAAACCGCGAAATATTTATAAAAATTTGGAGCAACTATTCCATTTTCAAAGAAGGTGACTTACAGGATGCAGAAATAAAAATCTCGAATTGCTTTTATCTATATTGGAATAAGCAATGGCCTTTATCCTGGCATTGACGAACCTCCAAAGCTCCCATTTGAATGGGAATTGATTAATCAATTTAATCTCCATTGCCTAGAAGGAGTCTTTATGCAAGGAATCCAAATTAACGCATAATCAACCATCAAGGTGAATTACAAAGGCATTAATCAAATCATGATTTCAACCTACAAGTCAGCAATCACACCCGATGCATTTCAACTTATTAAACAATGTGTTAGTCCTTTTATCACAATAGAAGGATTCTTTAGTGATCTTTCAAACACTTGAAAATATGCACTTTGTAAACAATTACAACATTATCCTCAGCATAAATGCAAATATTGCCCTTTAACTACACAAGCTGAAACGTATGAAGATCAAGAAGACACAGGCTCAATCGAAGCAATTATTGAAGATTAAAGACAAAACCAGCAAAAGTAATGTAGGGCCCATAAAGGCCACCAACTAAAGCAGATTCTTCTGCCTTAGTCTTTTCCCTTTGTAAATTATTGTACTGCTACTTACTTTTCTTTATGTCTTTTTTTCCTTTATTTTTTTATTTTTCTTTAGCTCTAGCATTTAGTTTTGTCTTTCATTTCTCTTGACCTTAGATTCCTTTCTTTGCCTATAAATATGTACCTAGAGTTTCGACTCATTATGAAATAAACATACTCTCTTTCAGTTTCCTACCTAACTCTCCTTCAGCTCTTAGCCTCCAATTTGGCATTTAAGCGTTTACGGAGAAAAAGGTATGTAACTCTTAGCAGTTCTTGTTTTATCGCATACTATAGCTATTTTATAATCAATTGTCTTTCATTGCATTAAGTCTATTAACCATGAGATCCTATTTTGACGAAAAGCAATTTCTCAAAGAATTAATTCAAATCACCTATCATGATGAAGAACGTTATAATAATATACTTCAAAGATATCATGCTATAATCCTGACTTCGAATAATATTAGAGATTTGTTTCATATATCACAAATAATATTCTTCTTTAATCAGCAGAAGCAATTAAATATTTAGCGTAGAAAAGAACATATAAAAATAACAAGTAGACTAATTGATTAAAATTTTCTTTCCTTTTACTGATGAACTTAGGCTATTTTGAAAGAAAAAGATATTTGAAACATTTCATCAAAGAGACATATGAACGAGAGCAAGCACTAGATGATATACTTGCTAGATATCATACACAAAACAAGCTTGCACATAACAGTCTCGATGCACGCAGATATGTGCAGATGTATGAGACCAGTAGACTTATTGTACACACCAACGAATTAAAAGATATAGTGATTAGAACTAGAAAATATTATCAGCAATTAATGAAGCCTCTTATAGATTAGGCTTCTTGTATCACTAAGATCTATCTTGTACCACTTCCCTTTTCAATGAAACTATCTTCTTTATGACTTACTTTGAAACCAAAGTTATGCTCAAACATTTAATTAGAAGTTGTGATGAAGTAAAAGAAGTCATAATGAATGGATTAAGAGATATATAGAATATTTAGAAATTGCTAAAGCAAATAATAATTTCCAACTAGTAATTGAAGCTACTCAATTGCTTCATTTGTCAAAATATATCCTAAGAAATAACCTTAGAAATCGAAAAGAATTTGTCAAGGAAATAAACTATCTTATAGATTAACCTCATAATGAATTCATTGTGTCTCTTTGCATGCATTCTATGCTCTATTTCCATATCATTTGCTCAAATATTATTAAAGTTTATTGAAATATGTTATTTTGTATTGGATCACCATACTATTATTAGTTTCTTACAAGCGATATACCATTTTGGTCTTAACTAGAGACTAAGAAGGTATTTATATATACAAAGTATATTATTTATAGATAATTTTCTGGAATGGTTTAATTGAAACTATCAAGAAAATGATAATGACTACCTATCCTATTTGTAGACAAATATTAGATCATAAACACTATACAGAACAACTTAGAGACCAATATTATAGAAAAATTAAATATTATGAACTTAGAAATAGTGCTATAAGAGAAAAGTTAGAATTAGCACAAAATCTTTATCAATTTTATTTACATGACGTAACATATCTTGAAAGAAGATTAACTCAACATCAGATTACTACACCTTATCATTCAACATGACCGAATCAAATAAACAAAAAGATTCAACTATCTTAGAAGTAGATAATTTAGAGTTAACGAAATCTTTAGGAACCTTTCATATAAATACTTTGTTATCTAATGATAAACAAAAACAAATTGCTAAAACACAGTTAAATTTAAAATCTAGTCAAGATATTCAACACTCTTTATTTCAAAATATCATTAATCAAAAAAATATTATTTATTTTAGTAAACTAGTACATGAAACACCTATTAGAATGGATCAATGTAATGAACATATTCGAATCGTTTTAATTGATCAAGAACAAATTTCTAAACAATTACAAAACATTCCAAAAGAAAAAAGATCCAAAATAGGTTATATTCATTTATCAACTATACAAATTCTTTTAAAATCTACGTTTCAAGAAGGAATAGATTATCCTATAAGAATGGCAATAGTAGATGAAAGAATGACTAATTGAAATCATCAAATAATAGGCATAATGAACGAAAATCTAGCATATGGAAAGATAAAATTTAATACATGTTTAAAATTAGGTATCCCTCTAAAATCACCTAATCTAGATGATACAATTACCATAGCATACAAATTTTATAAAGAAGAATTAACGACTCAAGGACAATACCCCTTTTCTATTACTTACCAAATTAGTTATGCCTTAACTAATTCTCATCATAGTATCAAATTTAAAAATACTGATAAAATTTATATAGATCAATTATTTACTGATGTTGCTAAAGTAGGAACAAATTTTCGAACTAAGTTTGGAACCTTACCTGTAATTCAATATCCAATTATATCTCCATCAATCAAAAGAAGACATTCTTTTTCGGAACAACCATCTTCTTCCACATCCTCTCCATTATTAAAATCACAATCTGTACATTTATCCAAACCCATTCGGTTTCTAAAACCTGGACAAACTATAGAACCAAATGTTAAGATTACCGATCCTATTCTACCTAATCCTACTATAGAAAATTCAATAAAACTCGACAACATTAAAAATTAGATCACTGAGTTAACTATTTATCTAAAACATACATTATGAGTGTTACACAATATATTAAAGAATTATGTGATCAACAAAAGAAGTTAGAAATAAAAATTAGTGAATTAATACAAATTTAGTACTGTACAAATAATTCAACAAGCAATAGAAAGTATTCAAAATGTAGAACAAAGATTAGAAGAAAAATAGAACAAAATCAAAATAGCCCTAGACATCCCAAAAGGTGCGCATCGTCACGACTATGACTAATAAGTCACAAGTGTGCGTCACGATTGAAATATATATAATAGAAAAAATAATAATTACAAAATATGTATAATAACATTGAAGGTCACAGCTCAACCGTGTATAAATATTATATATATATATATATATAAAAACACGACTGTGACATATTTATTCGCAACCGT
>JAOQMP010000079.1:8612-27156 GCA_027563575.1 Erythroxylum pedicellare | reverse complement strand
AACTAATTGTTAATTAATTTTATTAATAAATAAAATTTATATTTTTACAATTTATCATACTTAGATGTAAATATATTTTTAAGTATATTAATTTATATATAACATTAGCGAAAACAGTTGTAAAAAAGCTTTTTTTTTCTTTACTTGTAACTTGCTCTCTCTTTTATTATATAGGAAATGGTATAATTAACTTTTAATAGTTAAATACTTAGCTGTTTGATGAAAACGCTCCTATCTAGAGTGTTTTCATTTTTGGTTGTTTGTCTTCAAACAGCCAGTAGGTTGATACCTTACCAAACGAGGCCCTTGTCTCACTATTAATAAGAAGAGGTCGCCCTTTTTATAGACAAAATGATCATTTGTTAAGTTAAATATATATTCTTTCACTCGTGGATTATTCAATTATTATGTATATTGACCAACTAACTTGTGCATGAGAAGATCGAGTAAAGTTGAAGAACGCTCCATACAGTATTATTAGATGGGTATGTGGTTATGTCATCGATGGCAAATAACAAGTTGGATGAGCTATGCATGTCTCCAGTGTAAATTGGTATAAAGTAATATAATTAATGACAATCGACTTAAGTTAATCGATACATGTTTTTAAGTCGGAAAGAATGGTTCATTTTTATCTTTTGTTGATGAATTTTAGGGTCCAGATGAGTCATTAGTTCAATGTAAAAGGTCATATTGCACACAAATACGTTGCAAAGCACTAAAAGAGTGCAGAAATCGATAAAACAAAATGGCTCATTATGAAGAGCAGAAAGTTCATCAATGAAAGAACATTAATGTGCTTTCCATTAGAGCCACTCTAGCCCAAGGAGGAGTTACAATCAATATATATACATATCAACTTGAAGTACAAGATGATCTCGAACTTATTACACAGTTTTCAGGATAAAGTAGACCGCAATCATAGTGAAAAAAAAAGTCCTACTGTTACTCCAAAATGTTTCTTGCCTAACTTAATTAGCAGAAGGAAGATCAATGACTTAAAACATATTGATATTCACAGGCATGACAACTGATTACCTGCATCAGAAGCTAAAGTCTTGAAGCTAGACAAGAAGATCTTTATTAAAAATCTGACAAAAAGGGTCGCACACTACCAAGCTGACAAATACAAGTTATATCTTGTTCGTTTCTTCTGTTATTCCCTATTTGAAGAGACAGAAGAATCTCCCAACCCTATATGTTCATTAACAGATGAATCGGATTATTCTGGACTTAAAATAGGATAAAGAAGCAAGAGAATAATTTATGCCGGAAACAAGCAAAGACTAGTTACAACCTTAATCACACCTATTTGCAGAACCAAGGTAACCCCTTGACAACATTAGCATAATCTTCTGTTCCATGAAACAAGAGGCATTATAAGCTTCTTTTATTCAGATAACCCCAATCACCGGCACTCATCTTTGAGGGGGATCCACAGTCCTAACATTTGCACCCGTCATTCCTTCAATCCGATCTTTGGTTATCTCCACAAAGTGCCCCACTATCTCATGAAACTGCTTTAGCCCAGACAGCGGGAGAATTATAGAGGACCTATCAGAACCAGCAACCTGCAATTTTTGTGTCATTCCATCAAAGGACAAGAAGCCTTCAGATCAATGAAAGAAAAAGATGAACTTATCCAATCATCAAGCTCACTTAAGACACACCTCAGAAATCCGCAGGAAATGACCTCTATTGTTTCTACCAAGATCAAAGAAGAATCTCTTCTGATCAGCTCTGATCACTTTTGAGACCCCGATGCCACCAATTTCTTCCTGTGCTGGCAGTTCAACAGGTCTGTCCACATTCAATTCAGAAGCTGAAGTAGGTTGACTACTATCTCCAGTTATAAACCCAGCCCCAACGTCATCAGAAAGACCAACCAAACACTCTGAAGGTTCTGAATTTTGCTGCTTTGGTGTGCACACAACCAAGTGGAACCAAAAAAATGCAAAGTAAGACCCTGTAATTAATCATAAAAACGCTCTTCCCAAGGAAATAATGGAGAACTGCATGGAACTTTTAAGAAACCTGATTGGGCAACATGAAAAGTCTCGATGCTTCGTTGATGTCCGCTAAAATATTCCTGAATGCTGCCCATCCTTCATCTTGGGAGCTGCCAGCAGGCACGATGATGGTGCTACGGTTTCTGCTAATAGAAGCTTCAGATACCTGCAAATATGTAATAATGGCATCTGTAAATGATGATATAGGTAAAAAAAAATCACGCCTTCCAAAATCCATTCTCCAGGAAAAGTTCTTTATCATGAGAATATTGGCAAAGACTGTTCTCCTGATAGCTGAAAAGATGCCTTATCATCATATCAGCAGTCTAATACAAAGGTGTGGAAGTTGACTGAAACAGCATGAGCTAAAAGATTCCTAACCTCAAAGAATTGCACCACACTTCTCATAAGATTTCTGACAGAGGCTATTATAGTTCTTGATGAGTAAGCTTCTACACCAGCCCTCCCATGTAGTATGTCACACAATTCTCAACTTAGTCCACTTGTATCCAAAGGCAGAAGCCCATAACTTTATCTATTTGTAGTTATACCCCCATATATTGGCATTTGACGAAAGGATCATTCAAATGGCTTAACATTTGAACATAAAGAAGGTCAACAAGGAATAAGACAAAAAGCATTACACAGGTGTCCCTAAGCGTCTAATAATTGATATTGGACATTCTTTTGGTGAAACTCTTAATGTTAGCAACAATAAGCGGTTGCTAACATTAACACGCAAAGCAATTAGAATGAGGTAAGATGGACCTTCAACTAGAAAAGAAGTAAATATGCATTGCGTGAAGTGTCAAAATATAAGGTAAGTGGATGCTCTAACAAAGAACTTCTCAAAAGTCCCTCCTGGACTCCAAATCTAAAAACACAATTCAGCTCCATAACATACTAGAGAAAGTGTTAATTGACCAATAATAGGAAATGAAAATCAAACATTTAACCATTTCCCTTAAACAAAGATAAAGATTGGATGATCCAACGGAAGAAGAGGTTAGAAGCATGAGCGAAACATTTGGAATACAAAGATCTTGGTAAATATTCAATGGCGCAATTAAATAAAATATACTTGAGTACAAAATGGAAAGAGTAATGCACATAGGACAGAGCAACCTACAATTGTCGAAGACTACATTTTAAAATGGTTCAACACAGATCTCTTTCATCAGATTGAAACTTCTTTATGTTGTGGCCAGTCACTTAAGATTCAATAAAAACAATATGATAGGAGAATATACTCAGTTTGGTCATTTTGGAGTTGATAATTATTCCATAATTTTAAGAAAACCTCATACCTTTTAATTAGAAATGGCTCTAATGTCTCATAGATATAGGAAATTTTGCTCGAGGAAAATGACTAGAAAAGAGGTGGTCTTGTTTTCTGTTCGAATAGTATTAGGAAGCAGACTGAGATCAGGTTAATCATTTTGAAAAAGTTAGTTAACAAATGGGAATACATTTTGGATGGAATCTGTAACACATCAAGCTAATCTCTAAATACACTTCACCTCCAGCACTATTATTCGCCATCCATCTCCAACAGGAGCTGTAATTGCATTAATGTCATTTCTAGCTTTCACGCTACTACAGCTTTATTCCTAAAAGCCTATACGTTCAGTTCTTATCACTATTAATAAGCCTTGGTCAAGGAGTTTGAACAAATACAGGAGAAACATATTCTTCGAAGGGCATAGTGGCTTGGATCCTCATGAAAATTTAAAGCTGTGATGCTACAGCTGCAGAAATAATGTGCATGTTCTTTCTTAGGAATCTCTCCTGAATACATCACAATTTACCTAGTACACGCAACTGCCATTGAAAGGGTGCAGCTGTTAAATTCTGTCCACTAGAAAGGGACTGATTAAAACGGAAAACTTTCAGGACAGGGCAGTTTATTGCATAGAGATATATTAAACCAATCAAACTTCAGGATGCATGAACCAATGCAGACAGCAAACAGTTAAATGAAGTCTTCTATTCAACATTTGATCCTGCTGTAACCTATAATTGCTAGGACAATGAAGTAAGAGTGCAAAGCTCAAGGGCAAAAGTCAATACAACGACCAGAAAAGAAAGAGGAGGGAAAAAGGAAGGGATCTGAATAATAAACCTTCAAGAAGCGGCCCCTTCTGTTTTCACCGATGTCAAAGTAGAAAACCTGTGGATTGTAAAACGAAAACAGAAAAATAAAAGATTAAGAGATGCAAGAAACTAAAATTAGAGTTAAAATTTCAAGAGTTAGGAGGAGCGAAAGAAGAAATTGCCTTGGTGTCGAGCTGCAATTCCTTGCTGAAGAGGTCCTGATCACCGGAATTGACATAGTAATTGAAGAGATCCAAGAACCAAGAAATGCCGGAGAAGGGAACGATGATGGTGGACCTGGTAGCGGAAGTTTTCTCGGAGATCTTCAAGTAACGCCCACGAGGATTCTCTTTGAGATCAAAGTAGAAGAGTTTATGCTCCACCTGCAGCGTCTTGCACATGAGCTCTACATCATTTCCTCCGCCTCCTCCTCCTCCACCACCACCACCAGAATTCCCTTCCATTTTATCAAATTCAAATACAATCTTCGTTCACAAGAATAAAATAACTTCACTAAATCAATCACAGTTTCCTGGTTGACTTCTAAAACTTGAAAAAAGGAACCAAATTTCAAAAGTGGTTGACAAAGTAATTGTCTTTGTGTAACCACCAACAACAACCAAAAAAGGAGTGGAAGGCGCGTGGATCTTATAAGTAGGGCATTGGATTGAGGAGCTTCATTGATTCTGAGTGAGTCAACTAGTACATGAACAACAAATGAATTGAAACTCGACTTAGTAATGGATTTAGGGTTTGTGGGGGAGGTGACGTATACATAATACAATACGAAAATGGAGGGGAGTCATCTTCTTCACGACCATTTACTTTTTTTTAATTATATTTCTGAAATAAAGACTAATGAATGTAAAGGGCCAAGGCCCATGACAATTGGGCCTGTGAGCTTCTGTTCATATATATACGGAAAAAAAACCCAAAATGGACTTAAATCAGAGCTTTCACTAATCGTTCGTTGGTTTTCTCTGAATCTCCGGTAGATCTTGAGAGCGCGTAATCAGATCCCTGCATCCACTGCTGTACTTCTTCTTCTTCTTCTTGAATGTTTGTATACTAACTAATTCTAATTTTACGATAGTTATCTTAATTATCTTGTTCTCCGATTCAGGTTAGTTCTTTACTTCGTTCTCTGTTCATTTGGATTCTAGGTCTCTTACTTCTATCGAACACAAATCTTTTGATTGTTGAGATTCATTTTCGTTAATTGGATGAATCACTATGGTTATTTTTGGGTGTATAATTCTTTTTTTACATCAATTTATTCAGCGCAAAGAAAGATGATAGAGGAAGGACGGAAGATGGAGGGTGTATTTGTTGGGATATTTGTTTTGGCAAATCTTCCATTCCTTCTGGCTTTTCAATCCACGGTGCCAGCTTTCCTTTGGTCTCCTCATCTCCCCCGAAATCAGTACGCTAAACTACGCGCATTCTTAATTTTGTTCTCTCTTATATGCTATTTTGCTTCCCTTTTCTAATTCTTGTGCTAATCTTTGATATTATCATGTTCAAAGCTAATGCCATGATAAAATTTTAAATCTAATGCACCAATGAAACATGTTTGTTGATCAAAACTAAAGCCATTATTGAGCTTGCGATTACCATGAGAAGGAAGAAGATTGTGGGATAATATAACTTCAATGTCAAAACATATTATGATGATGCTGCTTTGACTTCAGTACTAGCATTATCTGGTAAATTTCATTTGGATTTAAATTATTGCATTGTTTAATGAGTAGGATGTATTGGCCAAAAATCATTAGGACAGTTTATTTGTCAAATATGAGCCCATTGGTAACACTTGAACACACATTCAATATGATCGTAAATGTTGTTGACGGTTTTGAGACTTATCGGTGGCCCTCACTTGAAAAAATGTTTGAGGCTTGGAGCTTGTTCTTTTACCTACTGTTTCTTACATTGCTGAACACCCTAAGGGGCTTCTTCTTTCGTCATGTATACTACTGCTTATAGCATGTGTTGGTGTCATATCGCTGATAAATAACAATTTGCTTATATGCTTTATTTGCTCCATAGTACTTACCTTTATTAGCATTTTTGATTGGGTATGTACTTTAGCTTTTAGATTTTCTTTCTTTAAGTTCATGCCTGAAGTTGATGTTTAATATTTCACTACTCCAATTCCCTACAGATTGCTATTTAATAGAATGGATGAAGCCGTGAATTATCAGACATTTTCTCCCAAAGATCTTGCCAAGTCTGTTCTATCTGAAGGGGGATGGTCTAACTTACTGGTTCTAAGCTTTCCTCTAAAAGCTTTTTTCCCTAGTATTGCTTACATGTTTTCTCTTGAAGCTTTTGAATAGAGGATATATGTGTTCCTTTATTTCTTTAATCTTCTGTTTTATCTGTTAGGCTGTTTTTTGCTTATTTCCTCTTATACTTCTTACCATGCAGTGCTCTAAAGAAAATCTCCAGCAGCCTTTGGATCTGGCTCTTGTTTTTGTTGGTAGAGAGGTAAGAACTTTGAGGCTCAATTTGTTTTCCCTCCACCCCCATCCTCCTATTTCCTGCGTAGAATACAGTTAAGTCGTCAATGTGCATGACCACTGCTGGCACAGTGGCACTTGTCTTTGCTATGGTTATCTTACTACAGCTAATCAAGTGATGGTAATGAATAGATAATCGGGGTATAAATGTTATCAGAATATTTCATGTCTCATAACTGCTATAGTTTTTTTATTTAGATCGCATGAATGAATGGTATAATTTCTGCCCCCTTTTGTTTTAACCTTCACTTTTGCATTGGTGTAGTTAATACATGAGAGGGAATACAACATGGGCAAATATTTTCTGTTTTCTGAATTCATTTCATTGATTGCTTGACATTTCTTATTTGTAGCTGCGTTCATCGGACCTTTCTGCAAACAAGAATGCAGATCCCGCCCTTGTTAACTTGCTCAAGGTAACTAGAGTATTTGCTATTATTGGGCTTTCACACTAGTGTTCAGACAGTAATTACATCCTAATTTTTATTCTTATAGATGATTTTTTGTGCTCTGGTTAGGCCTCATTTAAAAGATCTAATTTCTCTATGGCATTCCCGTATGTTGCTGCATCTGAGGATGAGAGAGTGGAGAGTTCATTGTTTGTAGGGTTTGCTGAAACTTGTGGGCAGGATTTGGTGGTTGGTAACATTGCTTTCTCAGATTCATGCTCTTTAGACAGTGAAAACTTTAAAAAACTTGCAGACCTGGATGCAGTTCGTGTAAGTTAACTTGACATTAATAAACGATTGCTAGAATTTCTGTCATGTCAACTGTCTTACAATCTTTTATCTATAAAAAACAGGACTATCTGACTTCTAGGAGGAGAAAGATGTCAAATGGGCCAGCTGATCTCATTGTCTTCTGCCACGGAGGATCAGAGTACTGGAAAGCATATGACCAGAAACAGAGTGAACGTGTGTTAAAGTTACTTGTTTGTGTATAAAAAATCTTCCTTTTTTCCCTGACTTCTTTGTCTAAGAGATTCATGCTGATATTTCTTGCACTAAATTTGCAGGTGAAGTTTTCTTTGAGCTTATCAGTTCTGTGGAGATGTCCCATGCAACATATTCGGTGCTCTATGTTTCAGATCCCTTTCAATCAATCAGATATCCTTCTTCTCGAGAACTAGGAAGGTTTCTCATCGAAGATTCTAGAGGAAATGGATCACTCAATTCCACCGTCTGTGATGAAGTTTGCCTGATCAAGTCATCACTGCTTGAAGGGGTTTTAGTCGTAAGTATTTGTTTAACCTTCCATTTGCATCTGGCTGTGTGTTTAGCAGTGCACCTTGCATCTAACTAGGCAGATAATTCTCATATGATCTTTTCATCTGTGAGGTCATGTTCATGGAAGGTGGTCTGAGCTTGATGTTGCTTAGGTATATTTGTTATCTTTGACAAGAGTAATGTCATAACTACCAAATGTAGAGGAGGAAATTGAGATTAGGAAGCAAGAAATACATGTTGAACGAAAGGAAGGAAATAAATAAATGATCTTATAACTTCTGTTATTTTATTTTATTCACCTAAGCTGTTAGAATGATGACTTGGCAAAAACTTGTCAGTTTTGGACAAGATTCACTGATTACCGTTATCAGTTTATTTTATTCATTAGTCAAGTATTTTTGTGAAGTGACATTGGAGTCTAAAAATATAGGGAAGTCTGGTTGATCACATTAGCATTCTAGTTAACATCCTGAAAGAACTAGCCAGCCTTCAATGAAAGATACTTCCAGCGGCGCGTAACAGAGAAAATCTTACTGGGGAATCCTAGTTTATTTCTGATATCAGTTGCCATAGTGATATCAGTTTATTTCTCAACGGCTGACTGACCAACTCTTTGAGCACTCAGAGTTGTTTAATATCTAGGACATATTTGTCTTTTATGTGCCCTTGCTCTATCATTCACATTAAATGTTCAATGATAAACTAATCTTGTGGAGTACTGATATCGAAGCTACATTTGCTGCTCCAGGGGGTGGTTTTGCTTATCATATTAATAGCAGGACTTTCTTGTATGATGGGGATTGACACTCCGTCGAGATTTGAGGCACCACAGGACTCTTAAATGTGTTGTGGGGCTGAAGCATCATTTTTTGTTACCAAGTCTTTTATGCGACGCAGGATTGGAAATGATTAGTTGTAAGCTATGTAGTCGCACTGGAAAAGCTGTAGCCTTGTATGTGCCAATGGGTAATAATGGGGTTTCTGATACCATTATGTGATGTATGCCTACCTAATTTATTGTTTACTTGGACAAGGTTTCACGGTAAATAACTTCTTAGTTGTACAAAAACATTTTCAACTTTCCAAGTTTATGTGGATCGGCCGTGACTTGAGAATAAGTTACAGAAAGAAACAGTACTAACATTCATTAGATCAGACAAACTCTACAAAATCGGCTACCAATATTTAATTTGGTTTTATTGACAATTAATGTCTTATGCATTAAAGAACTTTTCTAAGCAAAGCGTAGTGAGAAGTACACAAGCTAGTGTGAGAGAATGTTATCAAACTTGGAACATCAGGTAATAATTAGTTAAAAACTTACCTGTGTACCCATAAGGGTGTTGTATAATACTTACAATTTTTACTCAATTATGCAATAAATGTTTTCATTATTTGATTCATATTATAACAGACCTATGATGGAAACAAATAGTGACATTGATAAAAGTAAGTTCATACTACTATTTAAGGGCACCAATGATGATGATAAGAATGAGTATCCAATAGTGATAAGGAGAGCATTGAGTGCTCTAGTGAAAGATGTGGAACTACAAATGAAAAACAAAAAGGTTTGCATCTTTCATCCAAATTTGGCAAAAAGAATTGGCATGAATGCCATGAAAAGAGATTATTCTGTTCAACCAACGGGCAGTTACAATAATAACCTTATCACACGGTAAAAAATAAAGATCATGTAATCTTAACCAGGAAAATTGGAAATTAACATAAGGTCTAACCCAAATCATATTCAGCCACAAACGGACATCTGGAGTGTAATGCCGCATAGTGGAGAAGCAAGTGGATGACCATAGAGATGTTCATGTTCAATCAGACAGGAACCCCTAGCTCAGAAATCTTGAGGATCCGTTTGTAAAGTGCCATCCTCTGTTGCTTCAGAACTGATGCCATTGAAGCAACCTAATAAATGAAACAAAGACAACAGAGAGATATAAAACTGTCAATCAGGAAAGTACACTAAAGACAACCAATATGTCAAATGTTTGAAAAGCCCACCTCAGCTCTAAGTTTTAAAGCCTCCCTTCCAGGGATTTCACGAAGCTCATCCATCAAATCTGATAAAGAGCGCAAGAGATATAGAAGCATTAATATTTGACTTTGATAAGTATCCCCTGTTACTTTTTCTGTATACATCATATCTCTTGCTACTATTACAGTTTGCAATCATACAGATAGAAAAGGCATCTTTCAAGCACATCTTTTTTTTTTTTTTCTATCAATATCCACAAGTAATCTTTACAGTGCTTGATCGTGGCACCTCATCAATAGTTGCACTTTCCAACACTTTGTTCACACTATTAGAAAAGCCAAGGGCATAGAAGGTCATAACCTTGGCAAGTCAACAAGGCCAAACCTTATTGATCATCAACCTCATCAATAAGGCATTGTTCAAGACTAATGATCCACACGACCCACCATCCCTTCCACAACTGTTTAAAGGAAAAATGTCTAGTGCACATACCTACAGCTTTAGTTTCGACCTTATAGACTGACTTAGCAAGACGATGAATGTGACTTCCAGCATCCCTACAAACATTAGTGAATAAACAAAGAGGCAAAACTGAAAGTAGTGTGGTGTGCAAAGAGAAGTTATATCATTTACATGAGTTCCTGTTGACCATGTTTCATATCTTTTTCAGCAAGAGCTGCTCGTTCAACCAATTTCCTGCTCTCCTTCTTCATTAGTCCAACTGAAAGGTTAAACTCTTTTACATTCTTTTCAGCTCTAAGAAATTGGGCCTGTGCATAAAAATTTGAATACAAATTATATGCGAGGAACAGCCTTCAATACAAACAATAGAGAATTGAGGAATATAGGCTTTCAATATAGAAAATCTATGAAAAGTTAAATTGCAAAGCGATGGTATTTCCTGTAGTACCTCCTCACTTTGAAATCGACCCAATGTATGTCGAAATAAAAACCTTCTTGGTCCTGCAGCCAAACCATTAAGATCAGCTCACAAGGATGCATGGTATTTCTCGTTTTGGATTGCATCTTTGTCAAACGGTAATTTGAAAGATGGAATTAAATTAAAGAACATAATCTTCTACTAATTTGAAGAATTAAAGCCCAACAATTAAGCATCCACCTTGTTTACTGAAGAAATGACTGCTCTAAACAAGGTATTCTCTATGAGAAATGGCGGGTGTGGGTGAGTTTTTAGTGCAGTGAAATGGTCAAAACGAAAAGAAGAATACCCCTAAAAAGGAGGAAACTTGCTGCCAAGGTAAACCCAACAGCTGCAGAAGGATGTTCCCTTGCAATAGTCAACTCCTCTGAGAATCAGACAAAGAAAACGACTGAGGGTCATTAGTGGTTCGAATCTGTCAATAACAAAAGAGAAAAAGGATTTGTACTTTATGGAACAAGGATAGGCAATGGGGGTGAGTTTATTACCTTTGAGCTTGGAGAAGAAGGCATGTTCATAAGAATTGAAGTGAGAAATGGCGAAAGGCAGTTTATCCTTTTCCACAGAAAGGGAAAATGAGCAATACAATAGAAAACAACAAGAAGAAGAAGAGATACAGAGAAGAGTTATACCTTTAAAGAGGAGAGCAAAGAGGAAGAGTGGAGATGAAAGCTACGAGCAGAATTAATTGCAGAGTCTTTGGATTGGATCACCGTTCTCTGCAGATCCTCACCCCACCACTTGTCCCTTCTTTCTTCTTCTTCTTCTCCACTTCTAGTTCCCATCTTTCACCTTGCAATTGGAACGAGAAGAAAAAAGAATGTTAAACTGTTCATCATTTATAGATCATCGATTTGGATTTGAAGTTAGATAAGGCCCAATCCAAAACATAATTCACCTGGATTTGATACTTCTTCCATTTATGGGCTTTGATTGGCCCAAATTCCAGTCTTTTCTTTAATTTCGTTTCGTCACATTTTTTATAGTACGATGGGTGTTGCGATTGTGAGTAGGATCCGATTTCAAATGCCAAAAACAGAGTAGTTTCCTCGATCACCACACTTGAATTGAAGACACTAGAGACAGGGAAGGGTGATCTAAAGGCTGGTATGTGTGTATGATGTTTTGTGGAGAATTGAAAGATCGGATACATAGTTGGATCAGAGACTACGATAGGCTTCAATTCTTGGCTCTAATCCTCCTTTATATTCAGGTGAAATTTCCGTTTACGCACACATATGTTATACCGTCCTTTCTGTGTGATACTTTGGGATTGATAATGTTGTTTTGTTATTACAAAATTGTAGATAGGGTGCGCATTGATTGGATCTCTAGGGGCGTTGTACAATGGAGTACTGGTGATAAATTTGGGAATCGCATTGTTCGCTTTGGTTGCAATTGAGAGTAGCAGTCAGACTTTGGGCCGTACCTATGCCGTTCTTCTCTTCTGCTCCATTCTCCTCGACATTGCCTGGTTTATCCTCTTCTCGCGTAATATCTGGTATATATTGGAAACAACAGGAGACTACGCGTTAATACCATTTTATGTTCCATTATTATGCTTTTGCTCATCTCTTCTAACCAAGTAAATCCAATTCTTTCTGTGTGCCTGTAGGGAACTTTCCTCCAAGACTTATGGGGCTTTTTTCATTTTTTCAGTCAGACTCACGTTGGCAATGCAAATTATAGGCTTTTCTGTTAGGCTATCTTCGTCATTTTTGTGGGTTCAGATTTATCGATTGGGTGTTTCTCATGTAGAAACTGTGCCTCCTCGAGAAGCAGATTTTGACTTGAGACACAGTTTTTTAAGTCCCGTAACTCCTGCTGTAGCTGGACGTTTTTCAGATTCTGATGTTGTTGGAGGAGGCTCTATTTATGACCCAGATTATTACTCATCACTTTTTGAAGATGGTCAAAACACTGGGTGTCTACGAGAAGTAAGCTATCTGTAACTTGCACCTAATCCAATTGTTCCTTTTTTTTTTCCGGCTACTCACATGCTTTCAACTCTTTCTTCATACCGTATCCTATCCGTTGAGAAATTTGTTAATTACTTACTGTTTTTAGGTTGATAGAATGGTTGGGTTGTAGGGTTTATGCTGAAATTGAGTGGGAAGAGAAGTTGATTTTTGTTTTCATGGTTTGTTGGATACCCTCAAAAGTAATTACTACAAGAAAAATGGAGTTTATGGACGGAAATTACTGACGGAATGTCTACACATTCCGTCAGAAAGTTTAGTTAGCAATGGAATATGCCGACAGACGAAGAAATCGAAGATACGGCCGTAGGTAATAATTTGCAACGAACAACAGAATATCCATTGCAAATTTATCATCCTATAATAAGATGATAGGATGTCTGTTGCTCCATGCATATCATCTGTGATTGGAAAAGATTATTAACAATATGTTTCTCTTTAACTGTGTGAAATTGTGGACGACATTCAAATAAAAATAAAGAGGCGAATGCAACCATACATTTGTTGTATGCTATTTGTGTACATGAGTAGTTTCTCTGTTTCTCTCTTACTGAGCATGGACGAATATTTTTCCATGTATACTCATCATATGTGCTACACTGATCAATCAGATGCTTTTATCTTTGAAGCTTTTCCTTTTGAGATGCCAAACGTATAATCATATACGATAGTTTTGATATGCCCCATAGTTCTTCTTTTAAATCTTCAATTAAGTTGTGCAGTGACCGACCCTCTCCTTTAGGTAGGGATTGTTGAACTAGGGTGGCAGTTAAGTTTTTACCTAGCACTTAAATGCACTTGCCATGGTTGAATAATTTTGCAACTAACGATGATAGATTATCATTCATACTGGTTTATGATAAAAATAGTTGAAAAAAATGAGAAAGGTAGATTTTGATATAAGTAGGTCATAACATAACAACTCATGGAGCACACACAATAGTGTAGGTCGAGGGAGGGAGGGGGTGCTGCAGAAGTCAAAAGAGTGTACTCGTTGTGGCAGCTTAACAAGCGTGTTTGACTAATCTTCCCTATTATCTTCTTTATTTATGTTTGAAAGACAAAATTATTTATGGACTTTACATTTTATTTTGCTTTTAGGATAAAACTCCTGCTATGGTTGACAATGTATCTAGTTCTGCTGCCCATACCTCACAGCTTAAGGTTCCTACAGTCAGAACTTCTCAGACTGTAGCTGTAAGTTCTTCTGGATGACTCTCATCTTCTGCTTACTTTTACTGATGTAAAAATTTTAGGTGAGTTTTTCAACAATGATTAGATATTTAATAGACCGTCCATGGTTAACTATTATGTACTTAGGATTATCAATAATGGAACTTTGGATTGGACAATGATCCAATGGAACTGGGCTGGAACAGGCTCAGGCCCAGCCCGTGGCTTGGGACTCACGGCCTGTGGCTGATCCCAATTGGGCATTAGGGCAGGAGCCCAGGCTCAGTCTTCGGGTAGGCCCCTTTTTAATAGATATCCAACCAATCCCAATTTGAATATTTGTTTTTTTTTTTCCTTTTACAAATGCAAATGTTTGAACTATCTGCAACTATATTCATCATAGACATTGTAATTCCCAAAGCGATCCTAGTCAAGATTCCCTCATTGATTTCTACGTCCTACAAATCTGACCCTGTAATATTCGTGAAACTCTTTACTACTGACTGCCTTGGCTGCGGCCAAGTTTCAATGTGGACTGCCTTTCGTTGTTGCTCCTTGTGGTCCTGGGGTAGGCAGGATCTCTTTATCAATCTGGATTTTGCGGTCTATGCTCACTAGAGCTCCTCCTTTGGTGCTTGTGTTACTGTTCACTTAAGACTGGTAGCAGTTTCTAAGGTTCCCCTTCATGGGTAATTCAGTGGAGTGGATGGTTAGTACTGTCTCATGCTTCCTCACCAATGAGTAAGCCTGTTGGAGGTGCAGAATTCAAGGAGTTTGTCGGTGACCTCCAACTCCGGCTTCAAGCCCTTTAAAAAGAACCTGATCAAATATTCCTGCGACAAGTCAGTTTGTTGGAGCATCTATGGAACCTGGTGAAGTAGTCTTGCACTGAATGCTCTCGCCTAACTGCTTTGAAATCACCCACCGGATCCTCGAAAACTTGCTTATCAAACCTTTTTTTAATCACATCAATCAGCTCATCCCAATCCATAGATTCCTTCTAGGTTCGTTTCTTCATAATTAATTGATACCACTCCTGTGCCTCTCCTTCCAGATGCTTCATTGCTATGCCTAACTTCTTCTCACTCAGGGTATTGTTGAGTGCGAAGAATCGTATGCACTTGTATAACGAACTCTTCACTCCAGTACCCTCGAACACTGAGAAGTTAATCTTATTAAATCTTGTTGGGGTCGTGTACACCTCCTTCCCTGGTGAGTTTCCTGTAGGTAGTGTTATTGGCTCCTTCCCTAGTGAGCTTTGCTTCGCTGCTCTGCCCATTGTCCACATAAGCTGATGAAACATAGTTTTCAGTTCTCCCAATTCCTTTTCTTGTTTCTCAATCCTGCCTGATTCTCCACTAATGGTTTCTCATTTCTGACTTGGTTGTCAAGTAAGGTTTTCAGGTTCTTCTTGATTCTTCTGAGTTCTGTTGCTCGCGTTCCTTCTGCAGTGGTGATGTTCCAAGGGTCATCCGCTCTGAGACCAGTTTGTTACATACAAAATGATGAAGTTGTAAGAATGCAGAGAAGAAGGTCATAGAAGAAGAGAATTAGAAGAGAGGGAAAAGCAAGGACAACATCATTATTGATTCTCTGAAAAGTTTGTCAGTTTGTTTTGTGATATAGATCCTTAGGCCTTACATCTACTGCCACGCACAATGTTGTCGGAAAACAAATGATAGAGAAATGAAACTACATCATTTGAGGAGTCTTACATTATAGTGCCTAAATGACTTCGTTTTTCTCATGTTTGTTAAGGGTTGTTGGTTCCCACCTTTGCATGGTGTCTTCTCTCATGACAAAGGTGATGCATTGACAAGAAAAAGGATGGATTAAAAATTTCTGTCCCGATACCATGTAGATTTTGAAAGTGAGTGAATTAGGTTAACAGTAGTTACCACGAATATAAAATATACAAGGAAATGTGTTTACAAATAAAATCTAATACAACCATTTTGATTTCCTAGATATTGAATTTAATCTGCTTGTGTTTTGCTATATGTACTGTTTTTAACTATTGTAGTGCTTATTTCTTGCAGGAAGAAAATGCAGATCCGAAGCTTCAGATTGTGTAATAGTACAACATTGAAGTTTGGCTCGCACTCTTCCACAAGTATTATTTTGAGGTTGGTTTCCTTGAGTGAGGCCAGTTGTGAGCAGGGGTGTGAGACATGTACAGCTTTTGCTATTGCAATTTTTTCGCACATGTTGACAAAGTTTACAAAGAGTTGGGTACGGTTAGGAAGATTTGTTTGTTGAGTAGAAGCGTGAAAATCTCATTCTACAACATTAAGCCAAGAATGCCATCTTTCCAAGATCTGTGGGCAGTCTGGATAAGGACTTAAGCCTACAATGAGGAGTCTGTACGTTAGTGAATTTTGACGTGAGGTACACTTTTGTGGGATAGGTTGTCGACTTTAGCTTTAATTCGGCTCGAGGTTTTTCATTTTTTCTTGTCTTTTAGATGGGGGAACAGTTAACTCTTTAAAACGCCTGAAGTTTATGCCTATTTCTTCATTGGTAATTCTAATTAAACTTATTTATCCTTCTATTTTTCAATGATGTTGGCGTCTGCTAAATTGAATGAAGCCATCAGAAAACAACTTCAGTTGATTCTTTCTTTCTTTCTTTCTTTTTTACTTCAGTTTCGATTTGGATTATATCAGAAATGCAGAATTAATAGGACTATAGGCTTAAACCTGCCATGAATGACTTGACTCTGCTTCACAAGAAGAAGCTTTGTTGGGGACTGGCAGTTGATTATTGATGTAGTGTTCATGCAAGAAGCTATCCTTTCTTAACACAGAAGAGGACAGAGGGGTAATAGTTCTGTTACAAGGCGGGCCTCTTACTCCAGATTGATCACTTGGTCTTTGTGTTTTGTTTTTGTGGAGATTTGGCCAACTCCATGATAAGCCCATAATTACAGATAAGAGGAAGAAGAGGTCATGTGTGTCAAGCACCTGATTTTATCTTCTTATCCGCAGAATTTGTTTTCAATTTATTATGTCATTTGTTTCATGTGTTCCTATTAAGTAGAGGCTTAATGAGTAATGATTTGTTACTGATTATTTTAAATAAATACATATATGTTACTCCTAAATTTTAGAGTCATATAACTGGTTTTTAAGGAGTCATGGGCTAATCCTGTCCTATAAATAACTATGGGCAGTATGTAGTACTTATTGAAAATCAATTCAAGGATTCCATTCTTGGAAATTCTCCCTTGGCTATTAATTCTTCTTCGAGTGAGATCTTTGCTCTTAGAAAATTATTGGAATTTTCTTATTATTGACCTTTTACTTCCAGCCTTCTATTAATTTAGTATCAGGTTGAGAAGATGGTATCTACCCATTCTTCCAGTATGCCTAATCCACAAAGCTCACGTTCTTCCACTGTGCCCAATCCAATACCCAAATCCAGCCTTGTTTGAAACTATTATTCAGCAGCTCTTTGACTTGGCTACTCAATTAGGAACCCTCAACGCTGACATGGCTGCTCTCAAGGCTCCTTCCAGCAGCAACTCCCAACTTGAACATAGTCATAGTAATTGAGAGAAAGGCAAAACAGTAGTTCGAAGTTTAGATGATGAAGATGAATATGACCTACTTTGGTGGCTCAAAAATCCATCAAAACGTCCAAGTATGAAGATCGAATTTCCTATATTTGAAGGAGATGATCTAAGAGAGTGGATTCTAAAAGCTGAAAAGTACTTTTGCTACTACTAGACACCAGATAAGATGAAGGTGGGCATTGCTGCCATGTATTTAGAGGGTGATGCGCTCGACCTCTTTGCGTGGGTTAACACTAAGCGAACTCTTCTCTATTGGGAGGAATTCACTAAGGTGTTACAAGAGCATTATGGTCCAGCAAGATTTCAAAACCCAGATAAGTATCTTTGCGGCATCAAGCAAACGGGAACGGTACAAGAGTATAGACAAGACTTTGCTAAGAGATCAACTAGGGTTAAGAATTGGCCTGAACATTGTCTCTTAAGCGTTTTCTTGAATGGCTTGAAGGAGGAGTTGAAGGTGGACGTGCGAATACAAAAGTCGTGAACAATTTGCAAAGCGATGAGTTTAGCCATCAAATATGAGGCTAAAAAACATATTAGGCGTGGGCTTAAACCTAGCAGGTCAAACAACCTAACCCGACCCAATCTGCCACTAATACTAATTGGGTCGCTCGTGATTCATGTTTTTTAGGGGGGAGAAAACAACAACAAAATTTGAAAACTAGCTCATGGGATACGGAGAAACAAAGGAGGTGAGATAAGGGTTTGTGTTATCGGCGCAACGAGAAGCTTTAGCCTGGTCACTGTGCAAGTCTAGGTCACTCAAAATCATGGAAATAACCAAGGAAGAGGAGCCCATAAACGAGATTGTATTTGATGTAGAAGTCGAAACCGATTTAGAGATGCATGTCGAAATTACTTTCCATGCGTTTTTGGGCCAAACATCGGGTATGACTATGAAGTTGAAAGGAACAGTAGAACAGAGGGAAGTTTTAATTCTAGTTGACAGTGGCTCCACTCATAATTTTATATCTGAGTCTCTTATCTCTAAATTACAGCTACCCACTCAATCGATACCCCCTTTTGGTGTTCAGATT
>JAOQMP010000077.1:0-27054 GCA_027563575.1 Erythroxylum pedicellare | reverse complement strand
TTATGAATACTTTATAACCTTTATAGATGATTACTCTAGACATGGCTATTTGTATTTGATGCATAAAAAGAGTGAGTCCTTTAAAAAGTTCAAAGAATTCAAAGTTGAAGTTGAGAAATAGCAAGGCAAGCTATTAAAACAACTTTGATTGGATCGAGGTGGTGAGTACTTATCTAGAGAGTTCCAATAATATTTAGTTGATAATGGAATTGTTTCCAACTTGTTAGCTCCTCGAACACCTCAATATAATGGTGTAGCTAAGAGGAGAAATAGGACTCTATTGAAACTGGTAAGATCAATGATGTCCTATGCTAGCCATCCAGAATTGCTCAGGGGATATGCCATAGAAATGGCAATCTATCTTCTTATCTTTGCTCCATCCAAATCGATGCCGAAAACACCTAGGGAGTTATGGATTGGTTGAGTGCCTTCATTGCGGCACGTAAAGACTTAGGGATACCCAACCTATGTTCTAAGGCCTGAATCCACAAAGATGGAACCAAGGTTAGAAGTATATTTTTTTTGTAAGATATCTTACGGGTACTCGAGGGTACTATTTTTCTAATCATCAGGGCAGAAAGGTATTTGTGTCAATAAATGCAACCTTCCTAGAGGAAGAGTTTGTGAGAAATCACAAAGGAAGAGGCGAAGTATTACTTAAATAATTAGCTATTAATCCAAACCAAGAGTTGATTTGGATATAACAGAACAAGATGTTGAAATGGATTCCAGAGTTGAATCAGAAGAGCATCCTGAACATCAAATAATGCTTAGATGTAGTGGGAGGGTTATGAGACAACTAGACAGGTATTTAGGTCTAAGAGAAGGCATTATATCCATCGCAAACTAAGAAAAAATGGATCCCATTACCTATATAGGCTATTGATGATGTTGATGTAAAAAAATGGCTCAACGTGATAGAATCAAAAATAGATTCCATATACGACAATGAAGGCTGGATCCTTATACCTCTACCACCAGATGTAAAAGCCATAGGTTGTAAATAGATCTACAAAAGGAAAATAGGACCAAATGGAAAGGTAGAGACCTTTAAAGCCAAATTGGTAGCTAAAGGTTATACTCAAAAGGAGCGTATAGACTATAAGGAGACATTTTCTCCGATTATCATGCTTAAGTCCATCATAATTCTTTTGGTCATAGCAACCTATTTTGATTATGAAATATGGAAATTGGATGTCAAGATTGAATTTTTTTAATGGGGATCATGAGTAGACCATTTAAATGGCGTAACTAGAAGGATTCATTGATCTAGGAAATGAGCATAAGGTATGCAAAATGCAGAGGTCCATTTATGGGCTTAAACAAGCATCTAGGTCTTACAGCATTAGGTTTGACAAGTCTAACAAAACTTATGGGTTCATACAAAACCAAGATGAGCCTTGTGTCTATAAAAGGATACAAGAAGTCAAGGTTACTTTCTTAATCTTATATGTTGATGAAATTTTGCTCATTGGGAATGATGTAAGAATGTTATCTATGATTGAGGGATGTGATTCAAAGAATTTTGTTCTTACCCTTAGAGGTCAAATTAAAATTTTTAATTCCTAGGATAGCAGTATAAAATGCAACCTCGGGTCGTTACACTTAATTAGAACCTGATGAATGGAACTAAATTAGCCTATATGTCACAATATGCAAACCAAATTAGCAAGGAAGGGGGGTTTTAATCTTTGGAAATTTAGACAAAATAAATGAATTGTAAGAAAATGTAATGAAAGTTCTTTTTTGGATTTTGGAATAGAAAGCGATAAGATAAAAACAATGTTGAAATGATGATAGTATCCTCTTGAAAACTAGCTTTGGCTATCATAGTTTGAAATGAGTTTTAGTGGGAGTGAATCACTAATTTTCACATGGTAATCCTTAAAGAACTCTTTAAGTTCAAGGTCTTAATCAATGAACTCCATTTCTTAAGACCTCGTTCAATGCTCTTAGTGTGTGCAATGGGTAATTTAATGCAGTAAGTCACTTTGAGATCTAGAATCAACTCAATATCAAACACAACTAGGCAAATAAAAGAGAATCAATAAGATCATATATTCAAGTTCCAAGTTCTACATCAATAAATTTATATTCAATTTCCAAGTTCTACATCAACAAATCCCAATAAAACATTGAATATCCAACATTTGATTAAACTCTAAGAAAGAATGTTCAACTACAAATTACAAATCCTAAACCTAGGAGTTCATAACAATATAACTGAACATGGAATAAACTACTCACCTTTGAAGCCCATTGAACTCTAGCCATTGCTACATTTTCAACAAGAGAGAGGTGCCAAACCAAGCATTACTCTAGGAGATTTCACAACCAAGAACCCACTGGAAACATCTATGGTAGTAGTTGTTGGTGAAGGAGCCAAATGGTGAAGTGGATGAAGGTGTGTGGAAGAAATTTTGAAGGTAGAGAGAGTGAGTGTATGTTCAAAAACTATCGGCTATCTCCTCCTTTCTTAACCTAAAATAGATAGGTTTTAAAAGAAACGGGTTATGGTTTGGGTTGCACAATGGGTAAACTTTCGAAAATAGTTTTAGTATTTGAAGATTCGCCGTGGTGACAAATGAGTTCACCGCGGCCAACTTTTCCTGAAAGTTTCAGCTTGGAGTGTTGGTTCTTTCGCCACAGAGATAGAATTAATTCACATCGCAACGAACTTTTCTCGAAAGTTCTGCTTGGAATTCTTCATACTTCGCCATGACGACACATTATCCTTTCGCCGCGGCAAACTTCCTATTGCACTTGTTGACTTATTGACTCATCAACTTCAACCTTCCCTTGACTCTACTTCTTCTTCTTGAGTATCCTACAATGAACAAATGGTAGTTTACAGTATCAATTGTTCTCAGAAAATTAATTAATCTCAAACTACATAAAGTAAAGACAGGCACTCAAGAGTCAAATTAAGAATAAAATCTAAAAATAGAAGCCAAGAAGTGTAGTAAAAACCATGAAAATGTTGTCAATTTATATAATAAACTTAAGCTCAATCAAATTCCCCCATACTTAGACCTTTGTACTCTTGGACAAAGTTTATAAAAGTCAAAGAGACACAAATGCAAAGGAAAATTCCAACCATGCTTAAAATGAGAGTAGGAAATTGGTAAAATCACTTTCTCAGAAATCAATCAAAGCAGACTGAAAGAGCGCTAAGAAAATAAACACTATAAGAATTTAATCTAAGAGACTGAGCAAAAGAGATTTCACTCAAGGCAAGGTGTTTACTCTCACCTCACTTGTTTTTGGGATAATTTCACTATAAAATCTGCTTAGTCCACTCTCTACCATAAGCTTGTGATAGTTCTACCTCTCCACTACAAGAACTATAATTTCAAAAATCAGGAGGACTTTTCAAGGTTGTAATGTATGGAAGGCTAAATGAAAGGGATGGAACAGAAGTAAGAAAAATGAGTACATGCACCATAATTATGAAATAAACGTCAAATATGAGTAAGACAACATTTACACAAACAATAATATAATATATCACTTAACCATTTATTTCTTTTGAGATATATTATTATTATTATTATTTTCTTCTCTTTGTTTTTTACTTTCTTTCCTTCCTTGACTTTTCTCGAAATCCAATTTCTTGGGAGAAAATTTTTTAAAAGTATAAACTTGAAAGGAATGGGAAGTAAAATATTGACACCCATAAGAAAATGTGTGCATGTACTAAAAAATATGGCTCAAGGGGCTAGCAATAGATAAGTGTTTAGGGGGTTTGTTTTTGGGTTAACAGGGTTTTGAAAGAATGCCTCTATCATGTTAACAAAATTCTAGTTCATCAAGCTTTGATTAAGAATTAAAACAAGTTATAGAGAGATATGAAATTAAGCAGATACACACAACAATGAAAGAATTCAAGCCGAAATATCCTTCCAACAAGGTTAATATCTCAATTAACAATCTTAAGGTTTAAAAAAAACATAAAGTGCTACTTTATCAGAGTACCCTCACTTACTTTGTGTTGAAACATTGAAAATGAAAGTAGCCAAAACTGACTATCATTAGAAAAATAGAAGGTATTTTCAAAAACACAGGGACCGCTTTGAAACTTATTAAATCTTCGAGATACAAGAGTGACAAGAATCTAATTAGGGAGAATTATTGAAATAAGGCAATTTAAAAATAGTTTCTGTAAAGAGTATGGCATCGTTGCGATGAAACCAAGAGTTTAAAATTATAGAAACATTTGAAACAAGCGATTAACCTCAATCACCAAGTTTAAAATTTTAACATTACGTACAATTAACTTGCACAAATGGTTAAATGGCTGAAAAATGATGCACAATGCACAAACAAGAATTGCAAATTGAAACATCCCCTATACTTAAACATCACATTGTCCTCAATGTGAAGAACAATTAACACAAATATGCAATAAAGGGGAAGTGTAAGGCGGATGAAAATAGCAACACATCGGAAGTACAAAGAGAATTATATAAAAATCCGATCAATAAGTTTGGACATTACAAAAAGGAATTGAGTATCCGACAAACTTAAAAGGAAAACAAAAGGAAGGAAAACACAAGAACAAACAACTTGAACTACTCCATTGGGTGATCATCCTTAGCATCAGAAGGACCTACTCCCGATGTGCCAATACCGCTAAGTGGGTCATCTTCATTAGAAGGGAGATGGAAGTGAAGGTGCTTAATGATCAATGCATCCATCATCCGGTGATACCGCCGATCTCGATCCTACCGGGTGATTGCCTGAAGGATGGTGTCCTAGAGAGTAGCCAGGTCTGCAGAGAGGCCATCGACTTGGCCAGAGAGGGTCTGTAAAGTGATAGGCTCAGGAGGGGTCAGAGCTGAAGTATCATCCTCGCCTAGCACTACAGTGGTATGGTGTGTAACAACATCAGGAAGTGGGGTGGAGGGGTAAAGAGGGTGGAGGAGGGGTTGTTTGAGGCGGGCATACAGAAATAAAGGAGCCGAGTCAAAATAGCTATCATTGTTGAATTTCAGGACATTGTTGGCCCGGAATATGTCTGTGATGAGGTGGGGGAAAGTAATGGCATTGGTGAGTTTGGCAGTGGTGATGGAGTCAAGGAGGGCGGAGGCAATGGCATTAGCTATGTCGACTAGGTGCCCAGTCATTAGAAGGTAAAGGTACAGGGCTTGCTGTTTCGTGACGAAGGCAAGATAAGCGGTTGGAATGATAGTGTTACTGACAAGATGTAGCCAAGGACAAGCTTCGGGTCGGAGATCAGAACGTTTAAGATAACATTGATAGATTTGGGGCTGATGCCAACGGCACCCTCTTGATAGAGGGTACGAATAACATCGTCCCATGAATAATGGTGGATCAGCTGATCGTAATGGCAGTGGAAAATAAGAGGGAGGTTGTAATGCTCACGGATGCTTCCTATGGTGAATGCAATGGGGGCTTTCACACCACAGAAATTAAGTTCCATAGTGTTATGGAATCGAGCATAAGTATAAAAATGGCAAACGAATTTATCGTTTCCCTGAGCCCTTGGTTAGACTTATCCCGTAATGAGAGTGTACCAGTTGATGGACAAAGGGATTATTGTGTGGTCTTAAAGGAAATGGGCACTCTTTAATAAACGCCCTAGCTTTTATCTTTCCGGCTAGGTCGGTAAAATCAAAATCATCGCTATTAAGAGGACTAGAATCACTGAATGAACTAATGAACTAGACAGCTTGGTGGGGGAATTACGATTAGGGTTTTAGTTCGAGGCATGTTCCTGCAGAAAACTAAGACAGAAAAATAAATGAATGGAATAAACAAAATTGAATGAAATTCATAACTTACTAAGTTCACCGCAGTGAAGAAACAGGCACCTGACTCACCGTCGCAAAAGGTGTGTTGCCGAAGCGAAAGCTACAACTTACCGTACCGTGGTGAAATAGACTCATCGCTGCGGCAACCATGCCCTAAATACAACAAAAGCAATGAGGTAGAAATTGGCCAAAGGCGAGATATTTACAAATGAGAAAGAGAGCTACGCAGAGATGATCGACAAATGTGAATTGAAACGAGGAGAATGAACAAAGAGCTATTAGGTGAAGAATAGGTCAGATGGCTGCAGTGAACTAAAGGGAAATATACGAAAAGCAAGAAGGATAAGTCGGGTTGATATAGGTGGGAAGAGGGAAATTACAAAACAGGACAGACGGAAGATGAAAGATCAAAAGAAAATAAGGGTAGAAGGGAAATTTCACTCAAGTACCTTTGCACAGATTCAACTTTCATCGCGACGAAGGTTGCCTGAAGGTGTTCACCGCAGTGACAAAATTATTTCGTGCCGTGGCGAATGTTGCTCGAAAGTGTTCTCCGTGGCCACATAATTAATTCATGTCACAGTGAATTATCGCGGTGAAGTTTTCCCGAGAGAAAAATGAACAAGACATAAATGAAAAATTTTACTAAAAAAGACTAAACTGGATACTCAACTCACTAAGAATGTATATGCAAAATCCTTAAGCATCAGAAAACAAAATGCAATTCATCCATTTTCAACAATTTCCTCAGTCATGGAAGAAGTATCATGATCAAGCCAAAGCGCAGCGAACATAAAAGGGGAATGAATTTATTAAATTGAAATTACATAAACTGAAAACTAAACCTAGGTCCTACTAAAGTGGTTTCTCCCCCACACTTATTCAATATACTAATGCATCGACAATATCATATTTAATCACAGAGCAGAAGTAAATGGTAAGTGAAGTATGAGAAATGAACTGATGACTACGGTGGATCCCGTGTCGCCTAGCGGACGTTTGGCAGATAGCTATGCTGTGGTGAGGCAACTTGACCACTTGCCACTTTGGTGTTAACATCCATATTTCTCGGTTTACTTGAAATATTAGCAAAAATCCTTCTTCCAAGGAGTCATCAGTGGCAATCGTAGCATTTAATGGGTTCATTGTGGAGTTAGAGTAAATGTACTGGAGTTCAAACTCCGAGCATGCATCCTCAATAACAATGTCAAGCATGTTAACTACTAAGAGCTAATAATCCTTATAGGGATGTTTCATAGCTTCATATATGTTAAAACTCACTTGTTGATCTCCTACCTCTGCAGTGATTGTACCTTCCTTCATGCTAATCATAGTACTAGCAGTCCTTAAGAAGGGTCTACCTAGAATCAAGGAAGTGTCCTGCATAACTTCAGAAGACATATTAAGCATATAAAAATCAGCTGGAACCCTTAACCTAGACCTAAATATCCTCTATAATGCCTATAGGATGCCTAATAGACCTATCAGCCAATTGGAGAACTACAGATGTAGACTTAAGATTCTTGACTCCCAATGATTGATAGACAGACTTAGGCATAACATTAATGGCTACTCCTAGATCTAACAAGGCTCCCCCTATGGTAACTTTACCTATAGTGCAAGGGATAGTGAAAGATCCAGGGTTTTTGGCATTTTACAGGGATTTGAGGTTTAAATAAGGCGGACACATTTGAGCTTACTTGAACTCTTTCACTTAGCCTAAACTTCCTCTTATGAGTACACAAGTCTTTAAGGTATTTGGCATAAGCAGGAACTAGTTTCACAAGATCAAACAAAGGAATATTGACTTCCACTTTACTAAACAAATCAATGATATCTTTTTCATTCTTAGTATCAGTCATTCGTTTGCTCATCAAATATGAATTAGGACAAGGAAGGTCTTGCAGATTTACCTCCTTACCAATGGCTTCATTGGCTCTAGGCTTGCTTGATTCCACATACTCCCTTATTGTTGCTTATTCCTTGTAGCTCTCGAAATTAGCTCCTTTATTCCCTGATTCTGATTTCTTTTCGGTCAAAAGTGATTTTTCTTTGGAACTTTTGAACTTCTTAACCTTGTCCTTTTTTAAAGGCAATCCTCTACTCTCAATCTCTTCTTTTCCTTCTCCATCATTTTGATTTTTGAACCTCACTTGTTTCCCACTACGGAGAGCTATTACATTTAAACTTTTGGGGTTCATAACGGTGTTTGAGGGGATAGCTCCACTACTTCTTGCTTGATTCTCACTCATCTTGATGGACAATGGGGTGACATAGGAATTGATATTTTCAGCTTTCTCCTCCCATTGCTCCATTCTTTTTTCCAAAGTCTTGAATCGAGCGGCATTCTTTGAAAAGTCTTACTGAATTAGAGAAGCTATGGTATTGAACTAACTATTGTTAGAATTTCTATCCTCCTTTATTAACGTCATCATATTGTGCAACAGTTGGTTAGTGTCCTCCTTAGGTGGGACAGTTAGGGCTTGCTGTTGGTTTTGGAACTGGTTTGTGGAAGTACCAGTTCCTCCTCCTTGTTGAAATCTGTTTAGACCCCTTCCCTCTTCATTCCTCCAACTAAACCTAGGGTTTGCCTTCCATCCCTTGTTATAAGTGTTGGAGTAGGGGTCTTATTTTTTATTGGTCCATCCTGAATACACTGTAGGCACCTCTTCATACCGACCGGGGCCACAAGTATCACAACTGGGTGCGGTAAGATCTACAGAAGATGTCGAGCGATGCACACTTACAATTTTCAGTTTTGCAGTGATGAAGGACAACTGTGAAGTTACTTTATTCTTCAAAGAGTCAACTTTAGACTCTAAACTCTCCATTCTTTTAGATTGGGCTGTTGAGGCTCCCAACTCATGTAAACCTCTAGTATCTCTCACACTGTATTGTTGATGATTTAAGGACATCTTCTTGATTAGATCCCATGCTTCCGTAGCTGTAAGATTAATTAAAGAATCGCCCGATGTCGCATCCAACATACCTTTATCTTGACTTTTTAGCTCATCATAAAAATACTACACTAACTGCTCATCAGATATCTGGTGATGGGGACATCTAGACAATAGATCTTGGAAGCGGTTCCAATAATCATAAAGGGATTCATCATAATCCTTCCGTGCTGAATAGATCTCCTTCCTTATCGATGAAGTTTTGGAGGCCGAAAAATATCTTTCCAAGAATGCTTTCCTTAAATTTTCCCAACTATGGTAGGCGTTTGCTACGTGCCTTAGGAGGCTCATATACCACTCTCGGGCTTTTCCTTCCAGTGATAAGTGAAAAACCTTCCATAGTACTTGATCAAGTGAGGCTCCCACCGGCTTTATACTCTGACAGATCATGGTTAAAGATTGCAAATGCATGTAGGGATCCTCTCCTGTCAATCCAAGAAATTTATAAAGAGAGTTAATAAGTAATCCTTTAACAACAAAATTAACTTCAAAATTAGGACAAGCAGTAGTAAATGGATCATAACTAACATTAAAGGTGGTTACTTCCCTAATGGTTCTCCTTCTCTGATTCCCATTATTCTCCCCAACTCGCTCATGTTCCCCATTACCTCTATTATCATGATTCCTAGATTGGTTAGCAGGAAAGTTAGGGTTTTGTAGAAAAGTTGGGTTCTCAGGCATGATCACTCTTTCTATCAACCTACTCTCACTCCTTGGCCGACTAGACTTTTCTTTGACAACTACTTGGCTTTTCTCTTTTTCTCTCCTCTACTTTCTAATCTTTCTCAAACGTCTCTCAATTTCAAGGTAGAAAGGTAGAAGTTTAACTTTCCTGGGCATGCATGGAAACAATTTTAAATGAAAATAAAATAAAATAAAAAGTAACAAAAATTTCTTGCAAGCACACAAACTCAAATAAAAAGGTGAGATGTGAAGGATGCAAGTGTGTCGGTGTATGAAAGTATGTGTAAAAGTAAAGTGTGCAAGTAAAATGTATATATGGAAAAGCAACAAATAAATGTTCAAAACTATGCGGGTGTAAAAATGCTAAGTATGTAATGTGTAAAAAGTTCGGTATCCTATTTGTTTAAGTTTTCAAAATTTTATGCTAATGAAAGAAAATAAAATCCTATACTATTGACAAGTGTGACACTAAACTGTCTAAAATGCAATCTAAACTAAGGTTCCTCACCTAACTTAGCAGTAAAAATTACAACAGCTAACCTAAAGAACTAATTGCTTGGTTCCCTAGCAACGGTGCCATTTTGATTCGCTGCTTTTGGTCTTACCCTTGGAGGTCAAATAAAAAATTTTAATTCTAAGGATTGCAATATAAAATGCAACCTTAAGTCACTTCACTTAATTGAAACCTAATGAATGGATCTAAACTAACTTATATGTCATGATACGCAAACCAAATTAGCAAGGAGGGGGGTTTAATCTTTGGAAATTTGGACAAAAATAAGTGAATTGTAAGAAAATGTAATGAAAAGTTTTTTTTTTTTTGTATTTTGGGCATAGAAAAGAGATAAGATAAAAACAATGCCCAAATGATGATAATATCATTTTGAAAATGAGCTTTGGCTATCATAGTTCAAAATGAATTTTAATAGGAGTGAATCACTAAGTTTCAAATGGTAAACCTTAAAGAACCCTTTAAGTCCAAGGTCTTAATAAATGAACTCCATTCCTTAAGACCTAGTTGAGTGCTCTTAGTGTGTGCAATGGGTAAGTCAATGCAACAAGTCACTTTGGCTTCTAGAATCAACTTAATATCAAACACAACTAGGCAGATAAAAGAGAATCAACAAGATCACAAATAGAAATATATGAGACTTCATATATTCAAGTTCCAAGTGCTACGTCAACAAATCCCAATAACACATTGAATATCTAACACTTGACTAAACTATAATCAAGAATGTTCAATTAGAAATTACAAATCCTAAACCTAGGAGTTCATAACAATATAGCTGAACATGGAATAAACTGCTCCCCTTTGAAGTCAATTGAACTCTATCCATTGCTACATTTTCAAAAGGAGAGAGGTGCCTAGATAAGTATAACTCCAGGAGATTCGAGAACCCACTGGAAACATCCATGGTAGTAGTTGTCGGTGAAGGAGCAGAACGGTGAAGTGGATGAGAGGGGATGAAAGTGTGTGGAAGAAATTCGAAGCTAGAGAGAGTGAGTGTGTTTTCAAAAACAGTCGACTATCTCCTCCTTTCTTAACCTAAAATAGATAGGTTTTAAAGGAAGTAGGTTATAGTTTGGGTTGCAAGATGGGTAAACTTCCGAAAATGGTTTGGGTATTTAAAGGTTCATCACGATGACAGATGAGTTCGCCGCGACGAACTTTTCTCAGAAGTTTTACCTTGAAGTGATAGTTCTTTCACCGCAGCAAACTTTTCCTGAAAGTTCTTCCTTGAATTCTTCATACTTTACTACAATGACACATCATCCTTTCACTACGGTGAACTTCTTGTTGCACTTGTTGACTTGTTGACTTATTGACTCATCATCTTCAACCTTCCCTTGACTCTACTTCTTCTTCTTGAGTCTCTTCTTCTTGAATCTCCTACAATGAACAAATGGTAGTTTGCAGTATCAATTATTCTAAAAAAATTAATTAGTGCAATTAATAATGATTTTTGATAATTTTACTCTTAGACTACATAAAGTAAAGACAGGCAATCAAGAGTCAAATTAAGAATAAAATCTAAAAATAGGAGCCAAGAAGTGTAGTCAAAACCATGATATCTATTACATAGTGGGACTGATAACTAGATTTTAGTCCAATATAGGAATGATGAGAACCATGCTGGCCTAAGCAAAGCTCTAAAGAAGACATTGAGCATTCAAAGAGGCACAGTTACAAGAGGCAGAGCCAAGAAGATAAAGGAAGCCATAAATGGGCTAATTGAAGATAAATGGACTAAATAGGCTATACTTAGCTAGGAAAGTACTCAAGGCCCAATAAATCTAATCCAAGCTAAGTTAAGAAGCCCAATGACTGTCTAAATTATACAAGTTCCTTCCAAGCATTCTAAGATTTATGGGAGACAGTCAATATTGTGTGCAAATTGTCCTAACAAATTAGGAATGATTTCTTACCATAATTAGCTCAATCAAATAATGATTCTAGTCAAATCGTTCAATTAGGGTGATTTCCTAACTTTATTAGAGCTTACCTTAATTAGCTCAATCAAATAATGATTCTGATCAACTCATTCAATTAGGGTGATATTGTAACTTAGTTAGATCTTACCTTAATCAGCTCAATCAAATAATGATTATCATCAAATTATTAAATTAGGATGATTTCTTACCTTAATTAGCTCTTACCTTAATGCCTATACAAAGGCAAACATTGTGTTGTTCAAGGGGCAGAAAATTCATAATTAATGGAGTGAGGTTAATCTCTCTTTTAGTTCCTTAGTGAACTCATGAACTTATTAAGATTATTATCTTATGTCATTAAAAACCTATCCTATATTAGTGGTTCATGTCTTCTTTACACATTAGGTCAAGGTTTTTTTCTCCTAAACCTATTTATAGTTTTCCTGGTTTCCTTGCTTCCAATTGTGTGATCGTTAGGTTACAAGGTTCATCCTTGAGATTCATGTCATTTGATATCAGAGCTTAGGTCTAAATTAGGTTTAGTTATTCTTGAGTTAGTGCGTTCTTTATTCTGTTTGTTTTCATTTTGTTTCACTTGTTTTTTGTTTTGCTTTGTCATTCCCGTTTTCTGTAAGCTTTCTCTTTTTCTTTGTTCTAACTTTTATGTTATAATTTTTCCATGTCTGATATATGTAGAAAAGATAGATGTTATTTGATTAAAAAGAAAAGAAAATGAAGAATGAGGATAGTCAATTTAGCTATTACAAGAGCTATACCTTTTTATTAAGCATTTCTTAATTAAACTTTTGTTGTTAGTCTTTATTCTACTAGAAATCATATTTTAAGTTTTTTTTCTTTAAGCCCCTATTTTCCATACCAAAGTGATTAAATTACTTTGTTCCTATCCTTAATTTGTTTTGTTTTTATTCCTTTGCAACAATTTCTATTTGTTTATATTACTTTTCCATTATTTAATTTTCTTTTGTTACATTCTAACCAGTTTTGAATTGCTCCAAGTTTAGTTGTCTTGATTTGGTTTATTTAGTTCTATAAATAATTAAAATAGGAATTTCAAGAGTGGTAAAAGACAAACACGTCAGCAACATTGGAATGAGAAGCCAAATATAGGGCGTGTAAACATGAGAGTTGAGTGGCATTAATTGAGAGTAACACGTAATGGGGTGTTGAGAGGATATTTCTAACATTCTTTCACAGGTTTTCAATATAACTTCTAAATGTATGAGCAGAGATGAGGTAATGATTTGAGGATGAATCCTTATAAAGAGTGGGGGAATGATGAGAACTAAGCTGGCTTAAGCAAAGCTCTAAAGGAGACATTGAGCATTCAAAGAGGCGCAGTTACAAGAGGTAGAGCCAAGAAGACAAAGAAAACTATAAATGAGCTAATTGAAAGTAAATGGACTAAACAAGCTATAATTAGCTAGAAAAGTCTCAAGGCTCAATAAATCTAATCAAAGCTGAGTTAAGAAGCCCAATAACTATCTAAATTGTTGCAAGTTTAATTGTCTTGATTTGGTTTATTTAGTTCTATAAAGAATTAAAATAGGAATTTTAAGAGTGGTAAAAGGTAAGAGTTTGTGTAAGCAACATGGTAATGAAAAGCCAAATATAAAGTGTGTAAACATGAGAGTTGAGTGGCATTAGTTGAGAGAAACATGCAAGGGAGTGTAGAGAGGATATTTCCAACATTCTTTCGCAGGTCTTCAATATCACTTCTAAAAGTGTGAGCAGATATAAGGTGATGATTTGAGGATGAATCCTTCTAAAGAGTGGGGGAATGATGAGAACCATGCTGGCCTAAGCAAAGCTCTCAAGAAGGCATTAAGCATTCAAAGAGGCACAGTTATAAGAGGCAAAGACAAGAAGATAAAGGAAACCATAAATGGGATAATTGAAGATAAATGGACTAAACAGGCTATAATTACCTAAGAAAGTACTCAAGGCCCAATAAATCTAATCCAAGTTGAGTTAGGAAGCCCAATGACTGTCTAAATTGTCCCAATTTCTTTCAAGCATTCCAAGATTAATGGGAGACAATCAATATTGTGTGCAAGTTGTCCTAATAAATTAGAAATGATTTCTTTCCTTAATTAGCTCAATCAAATAATGATTCTGGTCAAATCATTCAATTAAGGTGATTTCTTAACTTAATAAGAGCTTACCTTATTCAACTCAATCAAAAAGTGATTCTGGTCAACTCATTCATTTAGGGTGATTTCTTAACTTAGTTAGATTTTACCTTAATCAGCTCAATCAAATAATGATTTTGATCAAATACTCAATTAGGATTATTTCTTACCTTAATGCCTATATAAAGGCAAAACATTGTATTGTTCAGAGGGCAAAAAATTCATAATTGATGGAGTAAGGTTTATCTCTCTTTTGGTTCCTTTGTGAACTTATGAAAATATCGAGATTATTATCTCATGGCATTCAAAAACTATCCTATACCTTTAGTTCCTATCTTCTTTAGATATCGGGTCAAGTTTTTTTCTCCTAAACTTGTTTTTAGCTTTCTTAGGTTCCTCACTTCCAGTTGTGTGATTGTTGGGTTTTAAGGGATCATACTTGACATTCACATCATTTGGTATCAGAGATTCATACTAAATCAGGTTTAGTTATCCTTAACTTAGTGCGTTATTTATTCTTTTGGCATTCATTTCGTTTCACTTGCTTTTCACTATGCTTTATCATCCCTAATTTCTATGAGCTTTCTCCTTTCGTTTGTTCAATCTTTGTTCCAATTATTGTGTTATAATTTTTCCAGGTCTGATATGTGTAAAAAAAGACTTTATTTGATTAAAAAGAAAAGAAAACAAAGAATGGGGATATTACAATAGCTATACCTCTTTATTAAGGATTTCTTATCCAAAAATTTGTTGTTAATCTTTATTCTACTAGAAATCATATTTTTAAGTTGTTTCTTTAAGCCCCCTATTTTCCTTACCAATGTGATTTAATTTCTTTGTTCCTATCCTTAATTTGTTTTGTTCTTATTCCTTTGCAATAATTTTTATTTGTTCATAGTCCTTTTTCATTATTTAAGTTTCTTTTGTTGCATTTTAACCGGTTTTAAATTGCTACAAGTTTAGTTGTCTTGATTTGGTTTATTAGTTTTATAAATAATTAAAATAGGAATTGTAAGAGTGGTAAAAGGCAAGAGTTTGTGTAAATTACATTGTAATGAAAAGCCAAATATAAAGTGTGTAAACATGAGAGTTGAGTGGCATTAATTGACAGAAACATGTAAGGTAGTGTTGAGAGGATATTTCTAACATTCTTTCGTAGGTTTTAAATATAACTTCTAAATGTGTGAGCAGAGATAAGGTGATGATTTGAGGACAAATCCTTTTAAAGAGTGGGGGAGTGATGAGAACCAAGCTGGCCTAAGCAAAGCTCTAAAGGAAAAATTGAGCATTCAAAGAGGCGCAGCTATAAGAGGTAGAGCCAAGAAGATAAAGAAAGTTGTAAATAGGCTAATTAAATATAACTAAACTAAACAGGCTATAATTCGCTAGAAAAGTAATCAAGGCCCAATAAATGTAATCCAAGCTAAGTTAAGAAGCCAAATGACTGTCTAAATTATTCCAATTTCTTCCAAGCATTACAAGATTCATGGTGTGTGCAAGTTGTGCCAACAAATTAGGAATGATTTCTTACCTTAATTAGCTCAATCAAATAATGATTATGGTTAAATCATTCAATTAGGGTGATATCTTAACTTAATTAGAGCTTACCTTAATCAGCTTAATCAAATAATGATTCTGGTCAACTCATTCAATTAAGGTGAATTCTTAACTTAGTTAGATCTTACCTTAATCAGCTCAGACAAATAATGATTATATTCAAATTATTCAGTTAGGATGATTTCTTACCTTAGTTAGCTCTTACCTTAATGCCTATACAAAGACAAGCATCGTATTCTTCGGCTGGCAGAAAATTCATAATTGATGGAGTGAGGTTAATCTCTCTTCTGGTTCCTCTGTGAACTTATGAACTTTTCAAGATTGTTATCTCATGGCATTCAAAACCTATCCTATACCTTTGGTTCCTATCTTCTTTAGACATCAGGTCAAGGTTTTTTTTTCTCCAAAACCTATTTTTATCTTTCATGGGTTTCTTGCTTCCAATTGTGTGATTGTTGGGTTTCAAGGTTCATACTTGGGATTCACATCATTTGGTATAAGAGCTTTTGTCTAAATCAGGTTTAGTTATCCTTAAGTTAGTGAACTTTTTATTCTTCTGATTTTCTTTTCGTTTCATTTGCTTTTCATTTTTCTTTGTCTTTTCCATTTTCTCTGAGCTTTCTCCTTTCATTTGTTCAATCTTTGCTCCAATTCTTGTGTTATAATTTTTCCAAGTCTGATATGGTAAAACAAGAGACATTATTCGATTAAAAAGAAAAGAAAAAAAGATTGAGGATAGTTGGTCTAGCTATTACAAGAGCTATACCTCTATATTAAGGATTTCTAGGTCAAAAACTCATTGTTAATCTTTATTCTACTAGAAATCATATTTTGAAGTTGTTTCTTTAAGCCCTCTATTTTCCTTACCATTGTGATTTAATTTCTTTGGTCCTATCCTTAATTTGTTTTGTTCTTATTCCTGTGCAATAGTTTCTATTTGTTCATGGTCCTTTTTCATTATTTAAGTTTCTTTTGTTACATTCTAACCAGTTTTGAATTGCTACAAGTTTAGTTGTCTTGATTTGGTTTGTTTAGTTCTATAAATAATTAAAATAGGAATTTTTAAGAGTGGTAAAAAGCAAGAGTTTGTGTAAGCAACATTATAATTAAAATCCAAATATAAAGTGTGTAAACATCAAAGTTGAGTAGCATTAATTAAGAGAAACATGTAAGGTAGTGTTGGGAGGATATATCTAAATTCTTTCGTAGGTTTTCAGTATGACTTCTAAATGTGTGAGTTGAGATGAGGTGATGATTTAAGGACAAATCCGTCCAAAGAGTGGGGGAATGATGAGAACCAAGCTAGCCTAAGTAAAGCTCTAAAGGAGACATTGAGCTTTCAAAGAGACGCAGTTACAAGAGGTAAAGCCAAGAAGATAAAGAAAGCTATAAATGGGCTAATAGAAGATAAATGGACTAAACGAGCTATAGTTAGCTAGGAAAATACTCACGGCCCAACAAAATCTAGTCCAAGCTGAGTTAAGAATCTCAATGACTGTCTAAATTATTCTAGTTTCTTCCAAGCATTTCAAGATTTATGGGAGACAGACAATATTGTGTGCAAGTTTTCCCAACAAATTAGGAATGATTCCTTACTTTAATTAGCTCAATCAAATAGTTATTTTGTCAATTCGTTCAAATAGGGTGGCTTCTTAACTTAATTAAAGCTTACCTTAATCAGCTCAACCAAATAATGATCCTGGTCAACTCATTTAATTAGGGTGATTTCTTAACTTAGTTACATCTTAACTTAATCAGCTCAATCAAATAATGATTCTGATCAAATCATTTAATTAGGATGATTTCTTACCTTAATTATCTCTTACTAAGATTATTATCTCATGGCATTCAAAACTTATCCGATACCTTTACTTCTTGTTTTCTTTAAACATCGGGTCAAGGCTTTTTTCTCCGAAAACTGTTTTTAGCTTTCTTGGGTTCCTTGCTTCCAATAGTGTTATTATTGGGTTTCAAGGTTCATACTTGAGGTTCACATCATTTGGTATCAAAGATTGGGTGTAAATTAGGTTTAGTTATCCTTAAGTTAGTACATTCTTTTTTTTTATTTTGATTTCGTTTCACTTTTTTTTCATTTTGCTTTGTCGTTCCCATTTTATGCGAGCTTTCTCCTTTCGTTTTTTCAATCTTTGTTCCAATTCTTGTGTTATAATTCATCCAAGTCTGAACGATAATGAAAAAATAGAAATTGTTCCAAAGGAATAGGAACACAACAAACTACAAATAGGAACAAAGAAATTAAATCACAATGGTAAGGAAAATAGGGAGATTAAAGAAAAAACTAGAAAATATGATTTCAAGTAGAATAAAGATTAACAACAAATTTTTCACTAAGAAATCCTTATTAAAGAGGTATAGCTAAATCGACTATCCTTAATCGTTGTTTTCTTTTCTTTTTAATCGAATACCATCTTTTTCTTACACATATCAGACCTAGGAAAATTATAACAAAACAATTGGAACAAATATTGAACAAACAAAAGGAGAAAGCTCCCAAAAAATGGGAAAAACAAAGCCAAACGAAAAACAAGTGAATCAAAATGAAAACAAATAGAAGGAAGAACGCAATAACTTAAGGATAACTAAACCTAATTTAGACCCAAGCTCTAACACCAAATGGCATGAACCTCAAGGATGAACCTTGAAAGCCAACAATCACATAATTGGAAGTAAGGAGCAAGGAACCCAAGAAAGCTAAAATAGGTCTAGGAAAAAAAAAACCTTAACCCAATGTCTATAGAAAATAGGAACTAAAGGTACAGGATAGGTTTTGAATACCATAAGATAGTAATCTTCATAAGTTCATAAGTTCACAAAGGAACTAAAAGAGAGATTAAGCTCACGCCATCAATTATGAATTCTCTTCCCCTTGAACAATACAATGCTTGCCTTTATATAGGCATTAAGGTAAGAGCTAATTAACGTTTATTTTGATTGGGCTGATTAAGGTAAGATCTAATTAAGTTAAGAAATCACCCTAATTGAACAATTTAACCCGAATCATTGTTTTCTTTAGCTGATTAAGTTAAGATCTAATTAAGTTAAGAAATCACACTAATTGAATGATTTGACATGAATCATTATTTGATTGAGCTAATTAAGGTAAGAAATCATTCCTAATTTGTTGGGACTACTTGCACACGTTCTTGAATGTCTGCCACGAATCTTGGAATGCTTGGAAGAAACTACAATAATTTAGACACTCATTAGGCTTCTTCCTTACACGTTTCTCTCACTTAATGCTACTTAACCCTCATGTTTACACACCTTATATTTAGCTTTTCATTAAAATGTTGCTTACACAAACTCTTGCCTTTTACCATTTTTAAAATTCCTATTTTAATTATTTATAGAACAAAATAAACCAAATCAAAAAAACTAAACTTGTAGCAATTCAAAACTGGTTAGATTGTAAAAAAAGAAACTTAAATAATGAAAAAGGATCATGAACAAATAGAAACTGTTGCAAAGGAATAAGAAGAAAAAAAACAAATTAAGGATAGTAACAAAGAAATTAAATCACAATGGTAAGGAAAAAATGAGGCTTAAAGAAACAACTTAAAAATATGATTTCTAGTATAATAAAGATTAACAATGAATTTTTGACTAAGAAATCCTTAATAAAGAGGTATAGCCTTTGTAATAGCAAAATCGACTATCCTCAATCCTCATTTTCTTTTCTTTTTAATCGAATGTCTTTTTTTTTACATGTTTTCATTTTTTTTCAATTTCTTTTGATATACTCTAACTAGTTTTTGCTACAAGTTTGATTGTCTTGATTTGATTTATTTAGTTCTTTAAAGAATTAAAATAGGAGTTTTAAGAGAATTTTATCCAAGTTAGTAAAAGGAATATAGTAAATCTAAGATTTGGATTGGAGTTAGATCCAAGCGTTGGATTGCTTTCATATTAGGATCCATAAGATGTCATAACCGAATGATGTGTATACATATATGCATTAAAGAATGCATGGTTGGGAGAATAAGTGGGCTTGTATGATGGATGCTTATGGGCTTAGGCCTAATTTGATTGGGTAGTCCATATCATGCCTTGTGTGTGTGTGTGTGTATATATATATATAGTTATATGTATATGACCATCTAAGTTAGATGAGACCTTGACCATCTAAGTTAGATGAGACCTTAGTCAAACCCCTCACGTAGATTATTAAAATTAACATCATCCTTTAATGTGACGAGAACTAGAGTCCTTTTAAAGTTAGGGTTATTAGCCAAGAAGCATTAGTTTGTTGGACAAACTCAAGATCAACGTGGATAGAGGTGAAGTTGGGTAGTGTACATTAAATATACACGTGTCAAGAGTTGATAGCCTAATTAGTGTGCACACATTAGCAATTGATAGCACTAGATTCGATATTTGTGTTACTATGATCGACACCTACTGCTTAAACTAAGGTGTCTTATTAGGCAAACCCAAGGTCATTCTTAGGGATATTTCATATTGACTTACTAGGAGAATTTCTCTACAAGTTCTCTCGAATTTATATTGAAGGTTATGAATTTTTGAAAATAATGGGAGCCATAATGCGTGTTATTAAAGTCCTTATAGACATGCATTTAAGTGCATTCTAATTTTTCTCTATTTGACGTCAGATTGCTATTGCCTGTGTCAACACCATGAGTACTAGTGTGAATCTAAGATCATTGATGAAAGTTAACAAGTTGACTGGACCAAACTTCCTTGACTAGCTCAGGAACTTGAGAATAGTTCTCAAATATGAGAAGCTTAGCTATGTCTTGGAAGAACCACTTCCCGATTCCCCTGCTACTGATGCTTCTGATGATAATCGAATTGCATATAGGAAGCATGTCGATGATAGCGAGATGGCTACATGTATTATGCTATCCACTTTGTCACCAAAGCTACAAAAACAGCTGGTCTTAGAGAGCTCTTTGATAAACAATCAAGGTCCGAAAAGTTTGACACTTCATAATTACTCTTCCACTTCAACATGATTAAGGGGACATCTCTAGTGTAGAACATACTGAATATGAATGTCTACATCGAGCGGTTGGCCTTCTTGGGTTTTTTTTTAGATCATGAATTTAAGTATTGCCTTAATTTTGACATGTTTAACTGATAGTTACTAATAATTTGTGCTTAACTATCAAATGAACAATATATCCAACACAATTCCCAAGTTGGTCAACATGCTCAAGATAGTTGAGCCATCTGGTCGTAAGGACAAGGTTATATGCTAGTGGACTCTTCAGGTTCGAAGAAAAAGAGTCAGAAGAAGAAGAAGTTCGCAGGGTAATCACACGTCATAATGCTAATCAAAATAAAAACTATACTACTATTATAGTAGTGGTAAGCCTTGGTCAATCCCACAGAGAGTGTGTAAATTTTATGAAATGGAATTAACCGGTGTAGGAAAATTAGGGATTTGGATTTTGGAACAAGAAAATAAAATAAAAATAACCTAATGAAAACAAATTGGTGTGCATTTTATTCAAAACACACATTAAAAGGAGAGGGTTTTAAATGAATAGGAAGATGGACCACAATCTTAATTCATCGCATCTAGAACAGTGAGGAAGGAGAATAGAATAACAGCATAAATAGGGCGGCAAAAGAAAATTTGCATGAGAGTTGAAGCAAAAGATAGGGAGGCGTAGTGAAGATAGTTGAAGAGGGTTTTAGTTAGGGACATTGACTGAGGGTTGGAGTATTTTTTTAGGAGAGATCTATAGAGGGTTAGATGTCTCAATGCCGGTTTGGAAGCAATATCGATGATGACCTAGGTTAATTTTTTAATATTTTGTTGTTTCTTTGTCTCATTAGAAATTGATTGTGTTATCCTATGTTAATTGTTTTGGGTATTGTGTATAGATAATTGGATTTTCATTATTATTCGATTATTTGTGTATGAACCCATTGGATATTATGAAAAGATGATTTTAATATGTTCATTGAATTGTTTAATTGTAAACCCATTTCTAGAATTTCGATATAATCCATAATTGTTATGTTGAAATTAATGTGTAACGACTAATGATTCATAATCATTAGGGATAACATGACCTAGGTTAAATGATGAATCTTATGTCGTTGTTGCCTTGATTAATCGATTTTTGCAATTCGTAATTCTACTGCCTAATTAAGTCTAGAGATTGTATCCTAGGCTATTTGATGGTTAGGCTTAATTAACGATTGTATCTTGATTAAGCAGTACCCAAAGGAAAACTCAAGTTAATTATTAACCCATGATTAATAGTTGCTAGGAGAGGTTTGAGAATAACAAATCAATGAAATATGTTTAATTAGGGTATAAGCTGAGATTGAACCAAAGAACCAGATCCCTACCGAATTCTCCACTTTTGTCATTTTTTCCGCATATTTTATTTACGTTTGGAATGTAGACAGGTTATGTGTCTAATGCATAACGTCTGCATTGTGCACAGGCATTACCTGCATTTTACGGACAACACAACGTATAACAAAGTGGATTAGTTTTTGGTCCAATTTACCATTCACCACCCCTATCTTACTATGCCCTTCCTCTCTTTCTTGTGGACGCTATATAAGGGCTATTCACATGAAGCAACGTTCTGCTGCATTTTATTCTATTGTTTCCTTTTTTATAGTGGTTAGGCTTAATTAGTGATTGTATCTTGATTAAACACTACTTAAGGGAAAACTCAGGTTAATTATTAACCCATGATTAATAGTTTCTAGGAGAGGTTTGATAACAATAAATCAATGAAATATGCTTAATTAGGGTGTAAGCCGAGATTGAACCAAAAAATCATATCCCTACCGAATTCCCCACTTTTATCATTTTTTTTGCATATTTTCTTTGCATTTGGAATGCATACAAGTTATGTGTTTAACGCACAACGTCTGTATTGTCCACAGGCATTACCTGCGTTTTATGTACAATGCAGCGCATAACAAAGTGAATTAGTTTTTGGTCCAATTTACCAATCACCACCCTTATCTTCCTATGCCCTTCCTCTCTTTACTACGGACGCTATGCAAGGGGCTATTCACATGAAGCAACGTTCTGCTGTGTTTTATTCTGTTGTTTCCTTTTTTTATTATCATTTTGTGCTTCCATATACTACACGCTTTTAAATTTTTCTTCTTCTTTGTGTTCCAATTTTCTTGTCTTTTATTTTTTCTTCTTGCTCCATGAAGGCAAGTAAATATTAATCTTTGAAAAATAGCCCATATGTCATGCTTTTGATTCACTTTAACTTCTTTGCTTTCAAATTGTACCTAAAATCATATATGAATTAAAGTGAATATCTTAAGGATTTTCATGTCAATAATCTCTAAATGGTATGGGATACTTTCCCCCACAATTAGCTTTTGGCCATCCACAGACAAAACATTAAATTTAAGCTCAATGACCCAAAACATTTACTCATTTCTCATAGATTCCCAGAATACATAATCATAAACAAAGATGAATGACTTTCAAAAATCATAGCAAGAAATCAACGTTCTCGGTGTTTACTCATCATCAACCAACATTCAATATCTTTAAAATTGAGCAACCTAATGGTAGACTTAAAAAATGTGGTTCAAAAATCTGAAAGTTATACTCCAATTATTTTGGAAAATTCATAAACTAAGACTACATTTTGTAATCAATTTTAATTAAAAATTTTGAATTCTAGAGATAGAAATAAAATTTGATCTCTTGATAAAATTTGTATCCATATGTATCTAGTTCACTTCAAATAAAAAATCATTCCATTCCGATAACTACAGAACAAGATATTGTCAAAATACTGAAGTGTGTTTAATGTATGTACTCCAGATCATTTTCCAGAACTTCTCATCATTTTCATCTTAATTTCCATAAACAAACCATTTCAAAAAGATATAAATTTTGGTGGAGATCAAAACCAATGTGTTTTGAATCTAATGGTTTAAGAATCACGTTATTTGGACATTAGATGAAGAAGTTATAACAAAAATACCAAAGGATGTTTAGAAACAACTCTTTCAGAAAAACATTGAAGGTTGCGATCGTGTAGGCTACCTACACCTGCGAAGTCGTGATCGTGCGAAAACACGATCAAGACTTTGCTATTTTTTAGAGAAAGCATGATCATGCTAATCATGCTTTCTCCCTTCTTCTTCTTCACTGAATCTCTTCTTCTTCTTTCTACTATATTTTCTTTCTCTATCTACTTCATCTTATGCATTTTTCAATTTTTCTATACTTTCTTTTTAAAAAAAACATATCATTTTATCAATTCTATTCCAAGGCCTCATCAACATCTTCATTTCAAATCATTAAACTCATTTATATCCATCTCTATAAGCACTCCACACATTCACATATGAACAGTATAACATCCATATATAGTTTTCTCTAAACTAGAACAGAATATATATTTATTCATCGATTTCTACATTAACTTCATAATCGATTTTCCAGAACATTATTATCAATTCTTCATTAACATCGAAACTACTCAACTTTCTCAATTCATGCATGAACTCATTTTCAACCATCAAAACATCATTAGAATCAGTTATAGTATCCATAAAAACTAAAACCACCACTTACTTGATTCAACAAAGTCTCTAACAGTGAGAAGGAATCAAAATACTAGATAAACAAGCTAATGTTTTCGTGATGATGTTTTTCAGTAAGGAAACAAACAATGAAGGACAAAAACTCACCGGTAGAAACTTTCCTTCCTAAACACGTGATTATGCGTATTACCAACTTATTGCCACGTATCACCTGCATGTAAGCCATTTGTTAATATTTAATCAGTCCACATGTTAGACTAAAATTGGTCTAATTTCAACATTTGTCTTATTCTCCTAATACTTAAAATTTCCAAAAATCACCAAAAATTCTTAAATACCCAAAATATTACCAAAATGATCAATTCATAATTAACTTGCCTTTATAACTCAATTATACCTGAAAAATATCAATGAATGCATGTACAATCATTATAACATGCAAAAATTTGCATGTCATGATTAGCGTAAGCATGATATGTATTTTCTAGTTTCTCAGTAAATTTTCATAATCACTTTTCTTGTCTTAACATGGCAGTAGGATGTTACACATTTTTCTTATCTTTTTTTTCTTCTTACTCTATGAAGGCAAGTAAATATTAATCTTCGAAAAAGACCCATATGTCGTGCTTTACACTTACTTTAACTTCTTTGCTTCCAAATTGTACCTAAAATCATATATGAATTAAAGTCAGTATCTTAAGCATTTTTATGTCAATAATCACTAAATTTTATGGGATAATTTCATAATCAATTAAACATCTATCATAGGGCCTAAGGGAGGTGTAAAGAAAGTAAAGAAGACTGCCTAGAAGGGAACTTGTTTCCAATATGGCAAGGATGGCCTTTAGAAGAGAAACTGCAAGGCCTATTTGGAGTCCTTGGAGTAGAAGAAGGCATCTGATGCCCCATCTACTTCAGGTATTTATGTTAGTAATATTCATATTATTTCTGATAACAACATAGGGGTATTAGATACCAATTGTGGCTCACACATTTGTACTGATATGAAAGGCCTCAGGAACAGTAGATAACTCAACAAAGGAGAGTCGAACCTGCGAGTGGGAAATGAATATGAGTTGTTGCATTAGCTATAGGCACATAGGTATTAACACTCCTTAGTGGGGTTGTACTAGAATTGGACAATTATTTTTATGTACCTTCTTTGACTAAAAATGTAATGTCTATTTAGTCTTAATAAAGTTGGATTCCATTTAAATTTCAATAATAATGGTTGTTTAATTTATTTGAATGGAATGTTATATACTTTTGGTACATTATGCATATATACATATTAGGTATGTCTAATCTGGTTCTAATATCAATAATATAAAAGAATAAAATGAGATAATGTGAAATCATCTTACTTATTACGTTTTCGCCTTAGCCATATAATGAGAGATGAATGTCTAAACTACACAAGTGTGGTAGTTTAGGGTCACTTGATTATGAATCATATGACACATGTGAATCTTACTTATTAGGCAAGATGACTAAGTTACCCTTTAAGGGAAAGGATGAACAAACTAGTGGATTTTTAGACCTAATACATACTGACATATATAGTCTAATGTCCATATATACCAAAAGTGGTTTCATATACTTCATTACCTTTATCGATGATCATTCTCGATATGGATATGTGTATCTTATGAGATACAAGTCTGAAGTCTCTAAAAGATTCAAAGAATTTAGAAATGAAGTTGAGAAAAAACTTGGGAGAAGTACTAAATCACTTCAACTGAATCGAGTTGATGAATACTTAAGCTAAGAGTTTTTGGATTATCTTAGGGATAATGGAATATTGTCTCAGTTGACTCCATCTGACACACCACAACATAATGGTATGGTTGAGAAGAGAAACCAAACCTTATTAGACATGGTGAGGTTTATGATGGGTTTAGCGAATTTACCAAAATCCTTTTGGGGGTATGCACCCGAATTTTCTATTTATGTATTAAACAGAGTCTCATCTAAGTCAGTTAATGTTACTCCATATAAGATATGGACTAACAATAAACCCTATCTTTCTCATATGAAAGTTTGGGGTTGTCCTACTTATGTGAAGTGGATTCAGACAGATAAGCTTGATGCTAAATCTAACAACTGTCTATTTGTAGATTATCTTTAGGAAACTATAGGATATCAGTTCTACAATATTTCGAAATAAAAGGTTTTTGTTTCAAAACATGCTATCTTTTTAGAGAAAGAGTTTCTTCTAAAAGAAGACAGTGGGAGCAAAATTAAACTTGTGGAAGTTCAAGATGCTCAAACAGACATAGATCAACTACCTCGACCTGACACTATTGTTCATAAAGATGAAACAATAGTTTAACCTTCTGACACACAACAAGTTCGTAGGTCGGGTAAGATATATCATGTTGCCAATAGATACAAATTTCTCATAAGTGAACTTAACAATATATTGGTTATAGAAGATGATGAGCCTACTACCTATGAGGAGGTTTTGAAGAGCTCAGAATTTGACAAATGGATTCAAGCTATAAAATCATAAATGGATTCCATGTATGAAAACCAAGTATAGACTTTGGTTAACCCACCTAAAGGGATAAAACCCATAGGGTGAAAAATGGGTTTTTAAGAAAATAACTAACATGGAGGGTAATGTAGTTACCCATAAAGGTATGATTGTAGCTAAAGGTTATTGTCAAAGGCAAGGTGTTGACTATGAAAAAACATTTATCCCAATAGCTATGCTTGAATCTATTAAGATTGTAACATACCACTCCTAAAGAGCATATACCTGACATACCAAAGGATATTTGTGAACATTCTCTATAAAAGTGGCACGTTAAGACAGTTAAATAAATTCATTTTACATTTTAATCTATCGCACATAACATAAAACATTCCAATAATCATGTTGTTCCATTTTTATTCACAAACATATATAGTCTCAAATGTCATTACATTTCCAAAATTCACTTATACAATATACAGCAG
>JAOQMP010000075.1:8538-31407 GCA_027563575.1 Erythroxylum pedicellare | reverse complement strand
AGGAATTAAAGTTGTAGCAAAGGAGTCGGTAATACTCTTCATCTTGTTTATGTCTATTATTATCCTTATACCATATCTGTATAGATTGGCATGATGATTTGGATATATTGCTTCCACTGCAAATAAGATTTTTAAAAAGTTTTGAAATCTACCGGTTCTCCAAATATGGCATGCTTTCATTTTTCAGTCCAACAGGATAAGCTTAAACCAAACTAGTTTGCACCAAGGTACTTTGGGGGAGGCTATTATGAAAACCTAGTCATAAAAGTGGACTATAAATGCACTAGATGAGTGTTTCTACTATGAGATATTATCCTCTCTGTTATGATTGGGATTGACCTTAGAAGGTTATTTTCAATGATAGAGAAACCCCTAAAGCTACAATGCCACTCTCTTCCCCTAATCAACTCTTCCATTTTTGCCTTAGACTAAAACATATATCTTAAAATTGTCAATTTAGGTGAAAGAGAACGAAGACTTAATTCATTTGAATTTTAATGCCAAATTCAAGTTCTCTTTCATTCTATTTTGTATTTCCATTCCCAATATAACCTTTCTCTTATATTTAAGATTTGAGACTTGGTTTATAAAGTGTCAATTTTGGTTCGATTTCCTTGAAGCAACTATTTTCATGGTAGTGGAATATATCCATCTTGCTGATAGTGCCTTATTATTTATATAATTCTCTATACACTTTTATTAGAAAAACTTTGTTAATTTATTAAATTAGTGTGATTCCTATGTCCCCTTCATCCTTAGACAATCTTATCTTAGCCCATTTCACCTTGGTACAAGGCTTCTTATGTGCATCTCCATTATATAGAATGTTCCTTATCATTTTTTTCACTACCTTTGTTAGATTCCTAGGTAGTAGCAAATTTAAATACCAATACATAGTGTCACGTTCTGCGCATGTTTCAAAGTCCATATAAAGAGGGTTGGCTTAAAGAGTCTTCTAGAATTTTGCGGAAGGGTATCAATTGCCTTAGAGGCTTCATTTGTAATCATCTTCATACATTTGACATCCAACATTCAAGAAGAAGTTTCCTTTACAAACATTCTTCAATCTTTCCTTTAGTCTCTTGAATTAAAGCTTTCTTTACAAACATTCTCCATGATTTGCTTTAGTTTCCTGAGTTGTTTTTCTAATTGTGATAGCCTTATACCTAGCATTTTTAGTGAGGCGAACTTGTTGTAGTGGAATAACACTAAATGTCGCACGGTTTGTTGGTAAGAAGTCCAAGTCAGTGACAATATACATATTGCTAAGGATTGAGATAATGAGATGTAGCCTACTTGCATATGAGAGGCTTCTATTGCACCAATGTCCAAATCTCCTTTGAATAGCATCGAACAATAGATAGGAGTCCCTAAATGTTGGTCTTTTGGTAGTTATAAGCATCCTTAGATATGTGAAGGGGATGCTTTGAGTTGCATCCCTAAAATTGTAAAGAGCTTGTTGATTATGTTTTTACCTATAATAAAACCCTCAATATCTGCAAGTATACAGATTATAAACTTGTAGTATTAAAAGTGTTGATTCCACGAAGAACTAGTTAAAACTAAGTGAACCTAACTTTGTTTAAGGTATTAAAATATGATTTGAAAAAAAGTAAATAAAATAAATGAAGCAATAAAATAAAATCTAACAAATAACCAAATAATAATTAAGCTACCACAATTATGCAAGGATAATAAAAATGAAAACTAGGATTCGTTCTATCGTTATTTTGCTCCCTTAACCACTATTGATTCAATTAGGTGTCGATCCTAGATTTTCGAAGGGTTTGATTACTCTCTCTCAAGACCTAACTAATTAACCCTAATTGATTACAAAATTCCAGATTTTGCAATCTCTTGATTCACAAAAACTGCCTAACATTTTCAACTAGTTCTTAAATGATATATTGGATAATTGAGTTTTTACATAAGATCTCTCTTCGTATGATTATCAATTTGATGTTTATGTGACTTATTAAGTTGCCAACTCTCATTGCCTAACCTAATTTGATTACTTTCGACTCATTCTCCCGATTTATTGTCAAAGTATTACTATACACAAATATCACCACACCAGAATATTGTATTGAATTCAATAACAATCAAGCCATAAAACAACTCAAGAAAAAATCCTAATATGGAAAGTTAAAGCATCATAAAAGTGGATAACATCTTCAAATCCAAGTTACAAATCAAGTTTAATGAAAATAACAAAAGGAATGGAAGAAGAACTTGATTTGGAACTAAATATGAAAATTTAGAAATTCTTCAATGCTCTTCTTGATCCTCCTTATTGATCCAATTTAGTAAGATGGTGGCTAGCTTTTCTAGAGTGTTTTATATTCTTTTATAGTAGCTAATGGTCTTAGGGTTAATTCTATGGTTTAACTATTTCATTTGGTTCCAAAAACTCCCCCAACTTCAAAACAGATGAAAAATCCTGTGTCTGGAAAGTGTTTATCATAATAGTGACTACTGGAGATAAACCTTTTGTCACGATCGTGACATAGCATGCATGATTGTGACCCTGCCATATAACCCATGAACATTCTAGCTTTCGTCATTCTTCATTTATTTGGTTTCCATCATTGACAAACACATCAAACACCTTAAGAAACATAAGATTAAGATCCCAAATCATGCTTTAAACTACATAACACTTAAAACTTAAACAAACAACCACAATAACATAATTTTAAACCTATACATGCAATAATCATCTAATAAACACCTATAAACACATTAAAACACTTATGAAAACATAATATAAACTACACCTATAAGAGCATCTAGCTAATTGATATGATCCAACTGAAACAATCATATGACTCTTATCCTTACTAATAGGGAGGTTGCGCAGTTTATTAAATAAATGGAGTGAATTCATTAGTGTATTGATGGAACCAACACTAACTTTACATACCAATAAAAACTCAACAACAAAGGTTATATATTAAATATCCTCAATTTCTTACAGTTAATATAACACTTGAACTCATTATTAAACCTAATATGATGGCCTATTAGTTTGGTAAGTATCTCCATACATAAAGTAAAGAGCTAGGAGGATAAAGAATCCTTTTGCCTTAGCCATTTCTTACCCATAATGATATGATTGGCCTCTCCATTAACCAATATGATGAAATAACAGGTGGTAATGCATTGTTTAATCCACTTAGTGAACTGAAGAGGAAAGCCAAAAGTTACCATATAGTGGATTATGATGCTCCAAAAAAGTCTATCGTAAGTGCACAAGTCCTATTCATCTTATGCCTCAAATAGTCTTGAACAACTCCTATGCAAAATGGAATGTTGTAACATATGCTCCTCCTTTTAATGAAAGTCCTTGAGAGTGATTGATGATTGAACTGAGGACTTCCTTCATTCTATAGGCTAAAACCTTTAGAGATAATATTAAATAAGCCTAAAATCCTTTAAATTTGTGGGATTAGGGAACTTAGGCACCAAGCATATGTTTGTTTTATTGACCACTTTCAACATATCACCATTATGGAAGAACCTTTGGAATTCTTTGTTCATTCTCTTAATAAACTTCAAAATTCCCTAAAGAAATGTGTAATAAAGCCATCAAGTCCTAAAGCCTTTTTGGGGTCAAGCTACTTATAATCTTCTCAGTTTCTTGCAGAGCGAATGTTTTAATGACTAATAAGAGCATGTGCTTGTTCTTTATAGATTGCTTTAGGTATTAAGGAGCTAAATACCTACGCAAATAAACAATATTAAGAACAAGTTCCCAAAGTGTTTTAGGATAGTTATAAACCTTTGGCTTTAATTCCTATTGCTTCCATATCTTCTCTCTATTCTCCCTTGCTAACTTGTTGGTATTCCTTCTTGACATTATAACTTTATTAAATAATGAAGTATTTTTGTTTTCCTTTTGTAACTATTAAACTCTAAATAGAGCCTTACGAGAGAGTTATGGCATTCTAGAGCCCTGGTATAATTTCATATGTTTACTCTTTCCTAATTAATTTTAGATATCCAAGTATACTTTCTTTGATTTATTTATGGTATGCCTAACTTGTTGCCATCTCTACTACTATCCATTAATTTGTGATTTTTTTTATTTTTTTGAAGTAATGATAAAATAATGTCTTCATCATAAAATAAATCATATTTAAGTGTTCAATTTCATAAAAAATCATTTAAATGCATCAAATTAAGGTTTTTGGAACTTTAGGATAGCTTAAGGTTCTAAAATTAGTAATTTCCTAAATTCTAGAAAATCAGGCATATTTCTAACAAAATTGGTTATTTAGTTATGCAATTAGAAGCGTATTTAAGATTTTTCAATTCCTTATTAAATTCAATTTCATTCCAAATTTTTACTTTTGACATATTGGTAAAATTGGAAAATTTTTAAAATTCATTGATTTTGGCAAAATTGGACATATTAACTTAACTTTTTATTGAGTTAGAGGTTTAATCACTTATGGATGATTAAAGTTACTTATTTCTGCTTAATTATTCATTAGTTTAATTAATTTTAATTTTCTAGTCAACATTGCAAAAATAATAGATTTTTAATAAAGTCTTGAATTTTTCGATATGAATTAAAAAATCCACCATTATTTTAGAATACTATGAGATTGATTGCAACTTAAAGGAGTTCGATGTGTTTTGGTATTTATATTAGAATTATTGCAAGTTAAGTTTTTACTATCTTAACTACTTTTCTCACTCCTTACTCACTTTTAGAGCCTCTAGGGTTCTTGTTTGTTTAGTTGTCATGGCTAGAATTATGGGTAACTTTTTCCTAAATAATAGAGTTTTGAAGAGGCTTAGGTATAAAATTTAAAGACTCAATAAGCTAGTTAAGAGTTCTGGGCTCATAGGGTAAGGTCATTTCTTCCTTCTTCCTCACCTTCGTCTTCTTATATTCCTTCTTTTATTAGAGGAAATGTCAATTTTGGTATTGAGTTACCATGTTTAATGCATTCTAGATTCCTCTATATAAATAGGGTTATCCATCTTAATGTCACATTATGACTTAATCTAGTTCTTTCTTGATTAAGGTTAGGAGCCTTTACTTTGCAAAACTTGTAGGGTTAACCCTATAAATGCCTGTTTATTTAATTATAATTTGAGAAACGCAATAAGAGACACCTTTAAGATATTCATTTCTCATGTCCATGGGATTAAGTTCTTCTTACTTTATAGTTTCTCAATCATATCCTTGACATTCCTACTCTATACATTTTTTGCTCACTATGTTACTTTCCTATGCATTTATCTAAGGAAAGATATAATTCCTTTTGGATTTTTAAAATATGTGATTGTTTATGACATTGTACATAATTTTATTTACTTATATATGACTAATTTTAAATATATTATTCACCTTTTGAGATTGTTACATCTCTCTTAATCATGTATATGCTTTGGCTTATTAAATGATTATCACTTGGTTATATTTACATTTGAATCAAAATATTAATATTACTAATTTGTAAGTTTAATAAAATCAATTATACATCAATTAAGGGAGAGTTACGTAGTTATATTGCTTTGATATAAGAGGAATTAATCTTAAGTGATCAATTTAAATGTTTTCCCTTAATTTCACTTTGTTTTATAATTATAAAATGAGGAGATTATTAAAATAAGGAAAGTTACAATTTTATATTTTGATAATAATAGAATATAAGTATTATTAATGTTTTATTTTTGGTGATTATATGAAAGCAACATAAAATTATTTAAACATGTGGGACAAATATTCAAAGAGACATAATATGGAGAAAAATGAAGCATCATGTGGCTATTAAATCTAAGAAGAAGGAATATGCAAAATGAAGTTTCATGTGACAATTGAACCTAAAAGGAAGAAATTAAATTAATTCATGAGCTCCAGGACTTTTTAAATGAAAAATCAAATCATGGGGACTAAAATCAAGAAAGACTTTTTGATATGTAAAAACGAATGCAAGCTTTCTTGTATGATATAACTAACCGTTTTAATACTGTAGGGCTTTATGTGCATAATCATTAGATTTTGAATTTTAATACATATAAATTTTCATTTATTATGAGGAATCAATGTTTAATTTTCAAGAACATTGTCTTATATTTGGAACAAAATTTGAAAAAAAATTGAAGCAAGAAAGAAAGTAATATAAGACAAAAGTTGAAAAGTTTTTACACGACTACACAATTAATCACTGAACTTCTATAACATCATTGTGATTTGAAATCACTAATGGCTACATTCAGGTATTAAGAGGCTAGGTAATTCTCCAAGTTAACATTGAGAACTAAAGGAGTGGTTGTCCTTGTAAGTAAAAATGTGTTATCTGATTTTACTACATAAGACCTGTAAAGAAGTTTCTTTGTTATTGAAAGAATCACAAAATATCCTATTATTTCTTTCGTCCTATATGCCAATAACTAGGTAGTTAAAAGCAAATCTAAACACTCATAAATCCTCTTCACATCTCATCTTAACATTACTAAACAACATTCAATAATGTCTAAACAATAATATGGTGGATTGGCTTGGTGACATAATTGAGTGATTGATGTCTATATGTATTGACTATATTGATATTAAAAGGAAATGCTACACATTTCCAGTGGATAACTTGCATAGAATGCACTAGTTTGGCAAAGCAGAGAAGTGTTCTATTATGTCCACTATATGAAGTCTCCTTTTTTATAGCAAGCCATGAAGTGATTGAGGTATGAGGAGAGTTATGCTCGTACCATGTGACTTTTTGCCAAGGATAGTGTGATTGGTATTCCTAAAAGGGACCGACATTATGTATTAGAGAAAGTGTCAGAAGGAGTGTGCATCCACTAAATTAAGTCTTATTTAAAATTATTAAGGGAAACATTTGAAAGGAAACCAAATAATGTAGATGATGGTGATAAGATAGGAAGATTCATAATAGAAATGGCTTCAACAATTGTAATAATAGGGGATAAAATTCCTCATAGGGGTGTTGCTTTAGTTATAACTCCTAGAGGACCAAAGGGGGTCCAATGATTGTGCTAAAGAAGGTGATTCTGCTATCATTTACAATATATTTACAAGAGTCTATAATAATAATCCTTATCTTAAGTAATTTATAAGTGATGAGGCATTGACTGGGATTTTCGCATTCCATAAGTTCTACCTCTTTTTATAGTATAAGTGCACCATTTAACCCATAAATATTATTTATCTAATAGTAATCTCTAAAGACTCTTTTTAATAGACTTAATTGAGCACTATGATTAGAAGAACATCTAATCCACCATGTTCCTTGGGCTTCCACTCCTCAAACAAGTTGACTTTGCAGTTGCCTTTACCATTTACATTCTAGAGAAAGTTTCTGGAAGTTTCATTATCTCTCTAGTCACTGATTTAGGAAACATAATGTGTGAAGCCCAAGAATTGGTAAGTATGGAGAGCAAAAAGTTTATCAATTGACATCTGCCTTCTAGGGAGAGAGTTCTAGACTTTCATTTCTCTATTATGTTCTTAATTTTGTCTAAGAGAGGCTTAAAATCATAGAAAACAAGCTTGAAATAGGAGATAGGAACATTAAGATAATTGATAGGGAGACGAGATTCCCTAAAGATTGTGATGGAAGAGATTCTTACAGACAATAAGAAGCACTTGCGAAGATGAAGAAGCTAGACTTTTCATTGTTAATAACTAAACCAGATATCTTATTAAACATTTTGCAAGCTTATGACATTGTTAACACTTATTTGATATCTAATTTAGAAAAGAAAAATATCCCTAGCAAAGTTAAAGCTAACATTGTTGAGTTTCTTACATTTGGAATGGAATTTGAATCTTGAATTCTAATGATGGTTCTAAGAATAAATTTGTTAGGTTATCCATTAACAAGAATTCTGTAAGATACTGAAGTGATACACTGAAACACCCATTCATTGAAGATATTTAGAAAGCTAATTGCCCTTAGGGTGTTCAGGATGAAACTCCAATCAAATGAGTCATAAGCTTTCTTAAAATCTATTTTGAAAGCACAACTTTTGTAATTGTTTCCCCTGTTGTATTGCTTGAATAACTCTTATGTTAAAGTTACGTTATCTTATATTTGAAACTTTTAATTAAGATACATCAAGTTTTTTAATCAAAATGGACATTTCAATTTTGTGAAAACTTAATGGTTTGAAAAGTTGGTCAATTTAGCATGTTTCTTAACGTTAATTACTATGTAAATTCAACTAATTGAAGGATTAACATCAAATAACTAAGGCATATATAGAAAGTGGATAGAATGGTTGCCATCCTATTTTGGGACTTTAACTAGTTTATGCCTAACCAAATAAGCGTATTAGTAAAAAAATTTATGTTGACTAGTCGAACTGAGAGGAATTCGGCTTAAGTAAACAATGATATTTAATTTTCAAGATCAAAATATAAAGATCTATTTTTTTTGCATCCCTTCTATTAGAGACTTTTGAATTAGAAGTATGATTATAAATAAGATCTACAATTACATGTATAATCATAATTATAAAATTCAAAGTAAAGTAATAAGATAAATTTATACAAATCTACACAATCAATTACATTAGTTAAAGAATAATTAGTATAAACTTAAAATTAATAAAAAGAAACAATGATTTAGTAGTTTTATGCATGCACTCTCTTTTGATTGATCGATGTGCATTATCTTTAGAAAATTAGTGACTAGTAGTAAACAAAGCCACTGAGATTCGACACATCCATATCAGTCTTATTGTCTTTTGTTTACGTGTGACCTTCATGACATGTACATCCTAACTTTGCTTTGATTTTCTATTTAAGACCACATTTTTATCATATGTATTAACATGAAAATGATTATGCATTCTTTGTTTTTCCAAGCTACATTAGCCAAATAGCCTACTCATTTTGATAAGCCCCCTTGAGCTTTAGTTACGTGTTCTTTATGTACTAACCATATTGCATGCTTTTAAACTTAACCTAATATACTACCTAAGCTATAAAGTTAGTGGAACATTTGTGATTGCTGATGATTGTGGATGTACAAAAGTCTAAGTGTGGGAGTATGCATATTTGTGGGTTGGTTATAATTGTTGGTTTATATTTTTCATTGAAATTCCCATATTGATGTAGTTTCTTTCAATGTTTATACAAAAAATAAAAAAGAAAAAATGTTTAAATAAAATTATCAAAGAGGAAATGTATATATGTTGCAAAGTTATTATTAGTATTTCCTCTTAAATTTTAAATGAAAGGGTTACTTGAGTATGTTGGATATGAGGCAAATGTTGCTTTTAATGATCACTCCCTATGATTACAAAATCTTGTTTATGATTAATTTTTGTGAGTGATATATGTTTGATGTGGTTTGTGGTGAGAGAGCTTGAGTTTGAGCAGTGAAATATCATTTTTGCATTCATCATATTTGATGTACACAATTGTAAGTGAATGTTAGTATTTTCACTTGATGTTACATTGAATTTTTTTCCTTATTTCACTAGTTTTGATGGCTTTCATGCTACTTTACCCAAATGTAACTCACCTTAACTTTGCCCACATTACAACCTAAAAAGTCCTTTAATTTATAATTATGCATGTGACTCTTAGTGGTGGAGACCATTAGATTGCTTAGTTTTTAAAGGTGTTGAATGTTGATTGATCATAAGTAAATGCTTTGAATGTTAAAATTCTTGCTATGGTTTTTGAAAGTTATTCATGTTTACTCTTAGGAAATATGAGAAATGAGTAAATATTTTGGGTATGTCATCATAATTTTGATGTTTTGCCCAAGGATAGTTAAAAGCTAAGTCAGGAGGAAATTGATATATGCTTAATTATTTGTACATTTAATCCACAACACTTAGTGATTAATGATATAAAAATGCTTACGATACTCACTTTAGTTCATAAATGATTTTAGGCACAATTCAGAAACGACATTGATGCCGAAGAACCTAATTAAGTGTATTTCTCATTGAGTTTGTTGTTATTTCTCTCTTATGGATTGATTGTGTTATCCTATGTTAATTGTTTGGTTTCATATATGGATAATCGTATTCTTGTTATCATTCGATTGTTTGTGTATAGACCCATTGCTAGAATTTCAATATAGTCTGTAATTGTTATATTTAAGATTCATTTATAGCAACTAATGGCTCGAAATCATTAGGGATAACTTAACTTAGGTTAAATGACCCAAGCGTATATAGTTGTTGCTTAGATTGGTCTATTTTTTTAATTCGTAATACGGTTGTCCAATTAAATCTAAAGATTATATCCTAAGTTATTTTATGGATAGGTTTAATTAATAAGTGTCTCTTAATTAATTATGATCTAAGGGAAAACCGGGATTAATAAAGCTTGTTGTTAATCCACTATTGGCCCTCAAAAATTTTCCTTAATGAATAAGTATGATTTACATTAATTATGAGGCCTTTATGAAATTTTGTGGAGTTAATTATTGTCGGTGTAAGAAAGATTATATGATATAGGTAGATCGAATTAAAGTGTAAAGGTTATAAGAATGTTTAAGGGGTGTTTTTAGCAAGACACTTAAGGTTAAAAGAACATAAGCTTATAAGGAAGGGTAAAAGGGATTTTTTGGGCTCATTAAGGGTAGAAATGGAAGAAAGAAATGTCATCTTGCTTTTTAAAAAGGGGAAAAATGTGAATTGAAGAGAAAAAGGAGAGAGTGCCATGAAGAAGAGAGAGAAATACGAAGAGAAGGAGAGAAAGAAGAGAAAGCAAGCTAGGGTTTCAATTTTCTTAACCTTCAAGAGAGATTTTGAGGTTGCTCAAGAAGAGAAAAAGGTAGAGGAAGAGAAGAGCTTCCATTTGAGCCAAAGATCTCTTCATTTGGTAAAGAATCAAGGTAAGATCATTTTAAATCTTTTGAATTTTTAGGAGGATTTTGGCTCATGGAGTTTAAAGAATGCATAGGTTTAAGTATCCTAAAACCAAATTTAGTGATTGTGCTTTGTTGGATTTTCAATTGAAAACCCTATTGAGTGGGATTTTTGTTATTGTATAAGGGGATCAAAAGAGGCAAGAGGAACAAGAGAAGAGGTATTTTGAGCAAGTCTATAAGTAAGGAAATCAAGGTGGGTATATGTTTATGATAGAATAAATAAGCCACTAATTTTTTCTTTGAATCAAAGAAGTTTAATGATTTCAATTGCATCATAAGTGTTGCATTTATTTATTTTAAATGATTTGAGAAATTGCAATATGTTGTTATATGAGTTGTGTGATGATTTATAAAAATACTTTGAAATTCATTTTTGAAAAGATAACATGTTTATGAAATCATGTTTTCGAAATATCTCATGTTTATGAAAAATCAAAATTCTAAAATGTGACATTTTGGGCAACAAGTTTACAAGTCATGAATTATATGTTATGTGGGTTTGTAGTTTTCCCCTAAGTTAAGTCAAGTGCACTTTGACAAAAGACTTCTCCCACCTGTCGGCTAGTGCCATGGAGCTCCTTCATAGACTCCCACAAGTTCACAGCTACACAAAAACTATTATGTGGGATTGCATTAGTACGTTTTGTTCACGGCTAAACAAGACCCTTATGGGAAATATGTAGTACGTTATGTTTTGAATCCACCCAAACCATTCTGATGTACTTATGTGCTTATGATGTGTGAACAAGTTTGATGCATTCATGTTTTGTAGTTTGAGAATTTAAGTACATGATAAGAATTTGAGAAACATGTGTTTTATGAACTCAATAGAAATTTTCTACGACAAGTGAATGTTTTCAAAGGTTTTGTTTGTTTTTCCATTATAAACTATCACCCGTGAGCTTTCAAGCTCCTCCCTTTTTGTCCCATCTTCAGGTGATAGCTAAGAGACCAAGTGATCAAGAGCCTAAAGGAATTACTCCAAATTTGCTTATTTTTGTATTTTGAGTTGATTTTGGGAAAGCACAATGTTTTAGTCGCATTTCAAGTTTATTTGTTCAAGAATTTTTTGTAATTTGAGATTTTGAGATGATGATGTATTATGGCTTGAAATGCCATTAAAGATTTGTAAAACTCTGTTCTTTTGATGTTAATGAAATATGAATTGTGTATGGATGATATTGAGTTGGAATCAGGTATATCTAAAGAAGTTATCAACTTGAGATGATGATTTTGAACATGAATTGTTGATATATACACAAACATATATATATATATATATATATAGACACACACACACACACACACTTAAATGACATGTTATGGAAAAGAAAGATAGGCATTATGAATGATGAGAATTAGTTGTAAGTGATGAGTCAAATGAATTTGAGAGTTTAATGAAGTCAATTTAGTAGATGAATGGTTATGCTCAGGACATTCCAAGTTTGCACAGTGCAAATTTCAAGTCTTCCATAGAGGTAAAACTTTATATTATGACTTCAGGAGAAATATTATATTGGTTTAGGATAAAATAGACAAAGTTGTCTTCTAGAAAGTTGTAGCTTATCTTTCTATCTTTCCAACGGTATATAGTATGAAATTTTTGGACATCGGAGTCGAAAGTTATGATCTTCATAAGTGGAGATACTTTGGAGAGTGTAAAAACATCTTCTTATCTCAACCTTCTGAAACTTCTTCTTATGCACTGTACACTAAAACTTCTTCTTATGCACTATGGTCTGAAGCTTATTCTTATGCATTATAGACTGAAACTTCTTCTTGTGCACTATAGACCGAAACATCTTCTTATGCACTGTAGACTGAAACTTCTTCTATGCACTTTAGACTGAAACTTCTTCTGGGTACTATTCATCTTACATTTTTGGTCTAATTTTAACCTTGTAGATGATAGAAGATATCTTCAATGTCTGCATGAAATTTTTAGATCTTGAAGTCCTCTTTCAAACTATCTAATAATAACCTTGATCTGATATCTCTAGAGAAAGTTATGCCAATTGTTCCAACATAGGTCTTAGACTTAAACTTCTTCTGGGTACTATTCATCTTACATTGTCTGGTCCAATTTTGACCCTCTAGATTATAAAATCTATCTTCAAGATCTTCATAAAAGTTGTATATCTTGAAGTCTTATTTTGAACCATCTAAGAATGAACTTGATCCTATATCTCTAATGAAAGTTATGCTAATTGTTCCAAAATAGGTCTTAGACTAAAACTTCTTTAGGGCACCGTTCATCTTACATTGTCTAGTCCAACTTTGACCTCTAGTTGACTGAATCTATCTTCAAGGTATTCATGAAAGTTGTATATCATGAATTCCTCTTTCAAAACATTGCTAACTGTTAAATATCTTTATGCACTGTAGACTGAAACTTCTTCTGGGTACTAGTCATCTTACATTTTCTGGTCTAATTTTGACCCTTTAGATGATAGAATCTATCTTCAAGACCTCATAAAAGTTGTATATCTTGAAGAATTCTTTCAAAAAATATAAGAATGACATTGATTCCATATCTCTATAGAAAGTTATTCCAATGTTTCCAAAATAGTTCTTAGACTAAAACTTCTTCTAGGCACTATTCATCCTACATTGTCTGGTCTAATTTTGACACTTTAGATGACAGAATCTATCTTCAAGGTCTTCATAAAAGTTGTATATATTGAAGTCCTATTTTGAACCATCTAATAATGACCTTTATCTAATATCTCTAGAGAAATTTATACCAATTGTTCCAAAATAGGTCTTCGACTGAAACTTCTTCTGGGTACTGTTCATCTTACATCGTTTGGTCCAATTTTGACCCTTTAGATGATAGAATATATCTTCAAGGTCTTCATGTAAGTTGTATATCTTGAAGTAATATTTAGATCCATCTAATAATGAACCTGATCTGATATCTTTAGAGAAAGTTATGAGAATTGTTAAACATCTTCTATGCACTGTAGACTGAAACTTCTTTTGGGTACTGTTCATCTTACATCTTCTGGTCCAATTTTAACCTTCTAGATGACATAATCTATCTTCAAGGTCTTTATGAAAGTTGTAGATCTTGAAGTACTATTTAAAATAATATAATAATGACCTTGATCTGATAGATTTAGAGAAATTTATGTTAATTGTTAAACATCTTCTATGCACTATAGACTGAAACTTCTTCTGGGTACTGTTCATATTATATCTTCTGGTCCAATTTTGACCCACTAGATGATAGAATATATCTTCAAGATCTTCATGAAAGTTGTAGATATTTAAGTCTCTTTCTAACCATCTAATAATGACCTTAATTCGACATCTATGGAGAAAGTTATGTCAATTTTCCCGAAGCAGGTTCAACATGATTAAGGACAAAACATTGTTTTATTCTTTCGGTCATAACTTTGTTATCCGAACTCCAAATGAAGTGATTATTAGACCATTAGATTCCTAACACATTTTCATACCTCTATATGAAATTTTATATCTTTTCATATTGATTTGAAAAGGATTTACTGAATCAAAGTAAGGGTATGGGTTGGAAGAGTATGAATCGGATATTTTACTGAACATATTTTGGTATTGTGATGGTACTTAACCTGTAGAGCTCCGAATGAGATGAATCTTGTTTCAAAATAAACTAGAGACATAGACCTACCAATGATATAAAGGAATCAAATTTTAATTCAGTCCCTAAGACTTTCAAATTTCTAGATGGAAGTTGAGCATAAAATATTTGCTTCAGTATAAGAATAATTTAGAAATAAGGCCCAATAGTTGTGGTATCAGAGAAAGAAGATGGATCGATGATGGTTAAGGAGATTTCATTGGAATAAGCTCACTTCCTATGGTTATCGATGGGCTCCAAAATCGGGTTCCAACATGTGTGGTATTAGAGCCCATAATTGAGATCTTACATGGGCATTTTTCGAAATATATGTCAAGTAGAATTAGGGAGAAATGATACTTTTTCATGACGTGAGAAAATAAAAGTTTGTGGATATTACATAGTTCGATATGTTAGACATAGATGTAGTACTTGTGGTTATGTCAATGAATATGGTGAAGAAATTTTGTTGTGGATATGTACTTGAATCAATATGGATTTGAAAATATTTTCATGAATTGACTGAGAAGAAATAGAGATATAAGTGGAAATGACTAGATTTAAGGTGTACAAGCAGAGTGGAATTGAAAGGTTGAACTTGGAAGTTAGAATGATTGTTTAATTTTTGTGATACAAGTTATGATCCGGTATAAGAAGATATTAGTGGAATTGAGATTGTTGATGATATTACAATGAGTAATGAATTCAAGATAAAGAGAAAAATATTGTCTAGTATCAATGGAGATCAAAGTATCAATAGTGTAAGATATAAATTGGTGAATTGTTGGAGATAAATATGAGGACAAAATGGGATGAATTTGATGATACCCACATAAGAATATGTGGTAGTAATTATGTGTACTACTTCATTGAGTTTTGGTAATTAGAATGTTAAGACCTTGTAAAAATGATAGAAATTGGTCCTCCCGAGGTATTAAGAAAAGCTGATAATGTGATGATGATAATAGATGATTAATAAAGATTTTATGAATAGTATAAATGATAGTAGTAAGAAATCTTCTTTCGAAGAAGAATTTCACTGAATCAGATTAAACATATCAGATAGTTCATAATAAGAATGATCAATAAAAGAACAAATCAGAAATGAATAAGTAATGATTCAAAAGTAAATGTTGGAGTCATATCCCTAGCGGAGACTTAAGCATAAGAGGTAGGGTATACTACTGAGAATGTATGTAATTTGTTTGATGTAAGTATCCAACTATATGAGTGAATTCCTGAATTTGAGGAGACATTAATTACTAATATGAGGAGTATATAGGCCTATGTTATATTCTATATAACTATGTTCGGGAGATACAAATTTGACCTGATGAATGTATTACAATATTAAAAGTTAAGATTGAAAATAATTTGAAATGTGTGGAGAAATTAGTATGAATGAGAAGACAGTAGAATAATTCAATGTGAAATCAGAAAAAATTGAATGAATTGAGAAAATCATTCGAGAAAGGAAGTCAATTGGGAAATTAAAAATAACTTAACCAATGTTACCTCATTGAGTAATTAGTTTTTAAGGAATTACGAGAACTAATCAGGGGGCATATGGAGTTTGATAATGTTGCTTAAGTTAACAATTTCCCCGATAGTACTATGGTATTTAAGATTAAAGTGATCCAAGAAAATTTTGATAATATATTAAATGTATTCGAAAAGTTGAGAAGAATAGTTGAATACTTGAAGAAAAACGTGTAAATCGTATGAGTAATGAAAGTGAAGAGAATTTTGAGGAATTATATTAATATTAATTATATCGTATGGATTTGGAAGTTTTATAGTATGCAATGATGTTGTATAGGAGGTTTGGATAAAATCCAATGCAGCATAATAAAGTCATTTCATATGCATGGAGGCAATTAAAGTCCTATGAGTTGACTATTCGATACATATTTTAGAGCTACTATAGTAGTGATTGCTTTGAAAGTTTGGAGACAATATACGTATAGGAACATCTTGGATATATATACACGTACAAATCATTAAAGTTTAAGGTAATTATCGAGTTAAGAAAATTGAACACGAGACTGAGACAGTTGATATAAGTACTGAAAGACTATGATTGTACAAATGAGTACTTCCCAGTAAAGTTAATGTTGTATCTAATGCATTAAGTAGAAATCCCAATAGTAGTGAAACGCGAATTCAGATATTGGGGTTATTAGATTTAGTGCAAAAAGGAGCGTAGAATATGGAGTTAAATTTTGGGCAAATCAAAGTGCTATTTGCTATGGAATTAAAGATCAGTTTCACATAAAAAAATTAACAAGCCCAAATTGAGGATTTAGAAATTGTGAATCTTATTAAGAGATTGAAAATAGATATGAATTTTGGGTTCTAATAGGAAGAATGATAAATTGTGATTGAAATAAGAAGTCTATGTACTGATAAAGATAATTTAGCAAAGAGATTGTTAGATAAGTATAAATAACAACCCATGATATACCTCCTAATAGGAATGTGCCAAAACAACATTTAGCGGCTAAGAGTGTAGAATCAAGTGACTGAATGTTTGAATTGCCGGCGGTCTTAACTTTCAGAGATATGCTTAAGGCTTATAGATTAGAGTTCATAGGAACATAAGATCAATGTATACTTCTATTTGACTTCAATAATCACAATCATTATTGTAGTGATTTCATTCGAATACTACATGAGGAGTTAGAAGACAGAAAGAGTCATTTGCTCTTACATTATGGTGATTAAGGCCTAAAAAAGTGGTTAAAGGCCAAAATTGATTGGAGAGATTGTTGATAAGTGAAATCGATCAATATTAGAAATTAAGTGATTCAAGAAAGATAAATGAGATAGGTGGATCAACACTAAGGGTATGGAATTTAGTAAGATATACATAAGAGTTAAGTGTATTAACACTACACTGATGTGAATTGTTAAGTGAAAGATAGATTATCTCTTAGAGCATCACCGTGTCAAGGTGTTCTCAGGTTAGGAAAAAGGATTAGCTAAGCCTGACATGAATTAGTCTGTACCAAATAATTATGAGAAGTGCTACTGATGAAAGATGGTTTAGATTAATAATGTGATATATATGAGTATGTTAAGAAATGTTGATATGATATGATATGATATTGGTGTTATCGATACAGGAAGTGGAAAATTAATAGTAATCTGAAATATATTGAGGAAACGGATAAGATAGTGTGATATCTGAAGGAGTCATGGAAGGATTGACTGAACCCATTAACTAGGGTCATTTGAAAGAAATTATTTAAGTGATAAAGTTAAATGGAAAATGGAGGAGCATAAGAGGGAAAGCATACCCTTACCTCTTGATCAATCAGATAAGAATTTCGAGGACAAAATTCTTTTAAGAGGGGGAGAAATATTGGACCCCAAAAAAATTTTCTTGATGAATAAGTATGATTTACATTAATTATGAGGTCTTTATGAAATTTTGTGGAGTTAATTATTATATCGGTGTTAGAAAGATTATATAATATAGGTAGATTGAATTAAAGTGTAAAGGTTATAAGAATGTTCAAGGAGTGTTTTTGGCAAGACGCTTAAGGTTAAAAGAACATAAGCCTATAAGGAAGGATACAATGGACTTTTTGGGATCATTAAGGGTAAAAATGGAAAAAAGAAATGTAGTCTTGCTTTTTAAGAAGGGGAAAAACGTGAATTAAAGAGAAAAAGGAGAAAGTGTCATGAAGAAGAGAGAGAAATACGAAGAGAAGAAGAGAAGGAGAGAAAGAAGAGAAAATAAGCTAGCGTTTCAATTTTCTTAGCTTTCAAGAGAGATTTTGAGGTTGTTCAATAAGAGAAAAAGGTAGAGGAAGAGAAGAGCTTCCATTTGAGCCAAAGATGTCTTCATTTTGTGAAGAATCAAGTTAAGATCATTTTAAATCTTTTGGATTTTTGGGAGGATTTTGGCCTATGGAGTTTAGAGAATCCATGGGTTTAAGTATTCTAAAACCAATTTTAGTGATTGTGCTTTATGGGATTTTCAATTGAAAACCTTATTGAGTGGGATATAAGGGGATCAAAAGAGGCAAGAGGAGCAAGAGAAGAGGCATTTTGAGCAACTCTATAAGAAAGGAAATCAAGGTAGGTACATGTTTATACTAGAGTAAATAAGCTACTAATGTTTTCTTTGAATCAAAGAAGTTCAATGATTTAAATTGCATCATAAGTGTTGCATTTAATGTTTTTGAATGATTTGATAAATTGCAATATGTTGTTATATGAGTTGTGTGATGATTTATAAAAAGAATTTGAAAGAGATTTTTGAAAAGATAACATGTTTAAGAAGTGATGTTTTCGAAATATCTCATGTTTATGAAAAATCAAGTTTCTAAAATTTGCATTTTGGGCAACAAGTTTACAAGTCATGAATTACATATTATGTGGGTTTGTGATGGTCCCCTAAGTTAAGTCAAGTGTACTTTGATGAAAGGCTTCTCTCGCCTACCCGTTAGTGACATGGAGCTCCTTCATGGACTCCCATAAGTTCACGACTACGCAAAAACCATTATGTGGGATTACGTTAGGATGTGCTATTCACGACTAGATAGGACCCTTATGGGAAATGTGTAGTGCGTTTTGTTTTGGATCCACCCAAACCATTCTGATGTGCTTATAATATGTGAACAAGTTTGATGCATTCATATTTTGTAGTTTGAGAATTTGAGTACATGATAAGATTATGAGAAACATGTGTTTTATGAACTCAATAAAAATTTTCTACGACAAGTGAATGTTTTCAAAGGTTTTGCTTATTTTTTCGTTATAAATTGTTACCTACAAACTTTCAAGCTCACCCCTTTTTGTCCCATCTTTAGGTGATAGCTAAGAGACCAAGTGATCAAAAGCCTAAAGGAATTAATCCAAATTTGCTTATTTTTGTATTTTGAGTTGGTTTTGGGAAAGCACAATGTTTTAGTTGCATTTTAAGTTTATTTGTTCAAGAATCTTTTGTAATTTGAGATTTTCAGACGATGATGTATTATGGCTTGAAATGCTATTAAAGATTTGTAAAACTTTGTTCTTTTGATGTTAATGAAAAATGAATTGTGTATGGATGATATTGAGTTGGAATCAGGTATATCTAAAGAAGTTATTAACTTGAGATGATGATTTTGAACATGAATTGCTGATATATATAGACACACACACACACACACACACATAAGTGAGATGTTATGGAAAAAAAAGATAAGCATTATGAATGATGAGAATTAGTTGTAAGTTATGAGTCAAATGATTTGAGATTTGAGAGTTTAATGAAGTCAATTTGGTAGATGAATGGTTATGCTTAGGACATTCCAAGTTTGCACATTGCAAATTTCAAGTCTTCCAAAATAGGTCTTAGACTGAAACTTCTTTTGGGCACTATTTATCTTACATGATCTGGTCCAATTTTGACCCTCTAGATGATAGAATCTATCTTTAGGGTATTCATAAAAGTTGTAGATATTGAAGTCTTCTTTCAAAAAATATAAGAATAATGTTGATCCGATATCTCTAGAGAATGTTATGTGAATTGTTCCAAAATAGGTCTTAGACTAAAACTTCTTCTGGGCACTGTTCATCTTACATTGTCTGGTCCAATTTTGACCATTTAGATGATAGAATATATCTTTAAGGTCCTCATGAAAGTTGTATATATTGAAGTCTTATTTTGAACCATCTAGGATTGACCTTGATTTGATATCTCTAGAGAAAGTTATACCAATTGTTAAACATCTTCTATGCACTGTAGATTGAAATTTCTTCTAGGTACTATTCATTTTATATATTCTTGTCCAATTTTTACCCTCTAGATGATAGAATCTATCTTCAAGGTATTCATAAAAGTTGTAGATATTGAAGTCTTATTTTAAACGGTATAATAATGACCTTGGTATAATATCTGTAGAGAAAGTTATGCAAATTGTTAAAAATCTTCTATGAACTGTAGACTAAAACTTCCTCTAGGTACTGTTCATCTTACATCTTCTGATCCAATTTTGACCCTCTAGATGATAGAATCTATCTTCAAGATCTCATAAAATCTATAGATCTTGAAGTGCTCTTTTGAACTATCTAAGAATGATCTTGATTTAACATCTATGTAGAAAGTTAAGCCAATTTTCTAAAAATAGGTTCAACATGATTGAGGACAAAACCTTGTTTGATTCTTTCGGTCATAACTTTGTTATCCGACTTTCAAATGAAGTTATTCTTCGACCATTAGATTCCTAACACATTTTACTACCTCTAAATGGAAGTTTATAGATTTTTATTATGATTTGAAAAGGATTGATTCAATCAAAGTAAGGTTATGGGTTGGAAGAGTATGAATCGGATATTTTACTGAACATATTTCAGTATTGTGATGGTATCTTGACCTGTAGAGCTCTGAATGAGATGATTCTTATTTCAAAATAAACTAGAGGCATAGAGCTACAAATGATCTAAAGTAATATAATTTTAATTCAGTCCCAAAACTTTCAAATTTCTAGACAGAAGTTGAGCATAGAATATTTGTTTTAGTATAAGAATAATTCGAAAATGGGGCCCAATAGTTGTGGTATCAGAGAAAGAAGATGGATCGATGATGGTTAAGGAGATTTCATTGGAATAAGCTCATGCCCTTGGTTGTTGATCTTGGGCTCCAAAATCAGGGTCCAACATCTACGACCAATAATTTAAGGAGAAGTAAAAGAACAACAATTCAATGAAATATGTTTAATTAGGTATAGGCCAAGATTAAACCAAATAACCAAATTCCTAACTAATTCATCATTTTCACCATTTTGCATGTTTTCTTTTATTTGCTTTTATTAGTTTAGATTTGTTTTATTTTCTTATTTGAAAACCAAATAAACCCCTATAACATAAACACTAAATATTTTCATAAAAGCTAACCGAACACTCTCTATGGGATCGACCTAGACTCACCACTGCTACAGTAGTAGATTTAGTTTATTTTGCATAGCGTTACGACATGCTAATGTCAAGATATGAGTGTTAGACTATGTAAGGTCAATGCTTTTGACTTATGCAGATCATAGTCTTCCTTTGTGCTGATTAATCTCTAAAAATTCCATTGAGACAAGTTGTACAAAAAATCAGTCTATAATGCTTAAAGCTCTAATGTCCCAACGTACTCTCGATCGTACAGACCTATAATGATGGAGAACTCGGTATAACCTATTTGACGTATCTCCCCAATTATCTAGAATTGGATTGTGTTTAGAGATCCCCATGATAACATTTCTTTTCTATGAAGAACGTGGAGATGACCTCTAATGTGATCTCTTAATATAAAGGTTCCACAATTTCAAAGAATCAAGAACATGGTCCAATGTGCACAAGCTCTTTGTCTTATTTTGTTAAGCTAACCTGCTCTAATACCTCCCAGTTGATATATTGGTTTTCGTTAAACTTCTTATCCATCAACCATTAATTTTATTCCTCATGAGCCCCAACATTGAACAGTAGCATCTGTGGCCTCTTTAAAGGTTGGACTATACTAGAGGATTCACCTCGTTGCCTCTTTCTCAGAGTCTTCTTGTTATGCCATGATCTTGTCATTTTACCTAAAACTTTGAACATGTGTAACAAAATGGACATAAAATTTACGAAAGTACATTTTTCCCCACACTCAAATTTGATCATGCTTACTAACTTATTAATTGTGAAAACAAACTAAATACAAAATATTAGACAACTAGAAATAATTAATAAAGTAATGCACATAAATCAATAAACAACTAATCAAATTTAATTAGAAAATCAATTAACAAAATAATTAATCTCAAAATTAAAATTAGAAATTGTGTAATTAACAATTAAACTAAATTCTAACCCTAAAATTAAAATGAAAAACCCTAAATCACAATTACACAAAATTGACACAATTAAACACTAAACTAATGCAATTAAACACAAACCTGGTATTAATTAATGTCAAAATTAACTAATTATCCTAATTAGACACAAAAATTATTGCAATTAAACATGTAGTGAGTAAGAATCACAAAATTCTGCATTTAAAGTCAAATTTAAACCCAATTCACATGCAAATAATCAATTTAAATGATAAAATCAATTGGGTAAAGATTAAATCCAAATATTAAACAATAATTAGATAATAACTCACACAAAATTGAATAAGCCTACATAATTAATCTAAATAACACAAAACACCTAACTAAACACGTATAAATAATTGAAATTGATGAGATTACTTACTTCAGCATTTGATAGATTACGAGAAAATGTGAAAATTGGGGTTAGAGAAAGCAAAGGTGATGATGACAACAAGAAAGGGAAATGAAAGAATGAAAAATCTGAGAAGTTAGGGCTTCCTAAGGTGTCTCATGAAAGTTCACGATTTGTTACACATTCGTGCATCAAACCGTGCACTTTCAT
>JAOQMP010000072.1:147776-176512 GCA_027563575.1 Erythroxylum pedicellare | reverse complement strand
GATAGTAGCTTTTGTAACTAAGTTAGATTATTCACTTTTGGGATAGCTTCATAAGCATGTAAACATCGAGCATTTTGCATAGGTTGTATTTAGGGGTTAAGCCCTTGTTCAGATTGTATTAAAGTAATTGAAGTTAAGTACGAGTTTTTGTTTCTTGGTAAATGTGTTAAAAACTGATAAGTCCCCAGGAGTGTGCATATTTCTGGGTAGATGTGTTTTCCTTGATCTAAGCCTTTCATGGCTGTAGAATTTGTGTGCTGACTTCCAAGGGGAAACTAGACTAATTGAGGCTAAACTAGTTAAGGTTGTCCCCCGAAAGTTGTAGTTTAATTGTCTAGCTTTCTATCGATATATAGTATAGAAACTTTGGACTCAGGAGTTGAAAGTTATGGTCTTTTAAGGTGGAAATGTATCGTTTGTAATGACATCATATCATCTGTGCTGACATCATTGCGTCTGTAAAATGTATCGTTTGTAATGATGTCATATCATCTGTGATGACGTCATTGCGTTTGTAAATTGTATCGTCTGTAATGACGTCATATCGTCTATGATGACGTCATTGTGTCTATTAAGATGCATCGCCTGTAACATGTATCGTCTGTAAAAGACGTATCGTCTGTAATGATGTCATATCATCTTTGGTGACGTCATTGTGTCTGTAAAGATGCATCGTCTGTAAAGATGTATCTTCTGTAAAGACGTATCGTCTGTGATGACGTCATATTGTCTGTGGTGACATCATTCGTTTTAAGTTGACTCGGGCCACATCTGTTTTTTGATTTGTCTATGTTTTCTTTCGTCTGTATATGGTTCATCTATGTTTTTGGTTTCGTCTGTACGTTGTTTCGTCTGTCTTTTCGCTTCGGCTGTGTCTTGTTCTGTCTGTTTCCTTTTATTTCGTCTACTTTTTATCTACAAACTCGAGACTTCTTCTTTTGTTCACCATTCGTCTGTTACCATCGTCTGGACTATTTTGACCCCTCAAACGATAGATTTTCGCCTTCAAGGTCTTCATGAAAGTGGTAGATCTTGAAGTTCTCTTTCGAATTACCCTAAGAACACACAAATTTGAGATCATTAGTGAGAGTCATTCCGATTGCCCCCAAAACAAGTTTAGTATAGTTGAGGGCAAGTACTGTTTTCTGTCAAAGATCTCCGATTGTTTGGGTTTAAAAAATGAGACCCAATATTTCTCCTTATTTTTTTGTTATTTTCATAAAAATTCTTACATGGATGATAATTAAGTACACCTAAGACTGTATAAACTTCATATTTTATCATAAGTGCAAAGATCTTAAGATTACTCATCTTAGCTTTGCTGATGACTTGATTTTACTCTCTAGAGTTGATAATGTATCTGTTTCAGTCCTTTTCAACTACACGAAGGAGCGTTGCAAGCTCTCTAGTCTTGAAATCAATTCAGATAAGAGTATTATGTATGTATCTTTTAATGTGGAATCTTTTGTAGGATTGAGATCCTTAACTAGTTTGAATGCTCAATCATTACCTTTTAATTTTTTTTCCACGAAGCTTCCGTACAAGGATTGTTTACCCTATTAGAGAAATATAAAATGGGAATTAATTCCTAGTAAAGCAAGTCCGGTTTCATATATTAGTAAATTGGTCTTTATTTCTTCTGTATTAGGGGTCTTCTTACCCATTAGAGCTCCAATCTGTTCCTTCCTAGGAAGACCATAAAGGATTTAACAAAATGCATTAACAATTTTCATTGGAAAAGAAGTGTAGTGTAATCTAAAAAGGCTAAAATCAAATGGGATTAACTATTTTAGAAAAAGTAGGAAGGGTGGTTAGGCATTATTTCCTTGCAAATGAGAAGGTTGATAGTTAAAAGATTATGGAGATTATTATCTAAAAAGGAGTCCCTTTAGTCTAAATGGATTAATGAAAGGTACCCTATACATCACAACTTTCGGCAAATTGAGGAAAAAAAAAGGAATTCTTCCTGTTTTTCATCCAAGTGCCAAGGAAAACATGGGAGTTCTATACCTTTATTAAAATTCACATTGGCAATGGTCATGCTAGTTGGTTTTGGTATGATAACTGGGCTTTGTAGAGTCCTTTATTCTTTAGGGAAGAAATATGTTCACTCCCATCTAGAATTCCCTAATAAATGTTTGGTTTATGGAATTTAGGGGATGTCAAAGAATTAGTGCTTTCTTACTAGATTATTCTCACAATTCCTCTCATAGTGATAAATTTCACTAGCTACTAAAAAATGGAGGAGATTTCACTAATCAATCTTGTTTTAGAGCAATAAAACCCTAATCTCCAAGGGTTAATTGGTATAATATAATTTGGAAGAATGCCCAGGTCCCGAAAGTTGCTTTCATCACCTAGATTTCTACAAGAATGGGGCTAAAAAAGAAGACAGACTCTTTAAAGTGGAGGATCAGTTATGCATGCTCTGTAATACGTTTGTAGAATCTACCAAGCGCTTCTTCCTTTAGTGTCAGTACACTAGAGTCATTTGGAGTAGAATGCAACATATGTTGGGACTTTATCGACCTTATCAACAATGACAAAGCATTCTTACAGAGGATAACAATCGCTGTAGGAGAAAAAGTAAAGAAGACATCAATCTATCTCTAACTTATTCATTGTATACCATATAAAGGGAAAGAAACAACAGATTGTTCAAAAATACAAAAAGGGATAGCTATGAGTTAGCTCACATAATTTTTTGCTGGATAAGGGAAATTATTTAGCTTTATGATTCAATATCCTTCAATTCATCCTTGATAAGAAGATGGAGCTTAAATCATAGCTAAAAAGGACTTATTGAGTGGATTACAATCATGTGGTGTTTGTTTCTTTTGTTCTAGTTAGAATGAGCTTGTCTCTATTGTAATCTTACATTTTCCATTACTTTTGTACTGAATCCTTTATTGAGTTTGAATGAATCTTTTACTTTAAAAATAAATTAAGTATTAAAGTAAAACCAAGTGATGAATAAGTCAAGTCAAGATATCAAGAATGAATTATGTTCAACTCAAGTTATATGCAATGTAATTTTCTGTACAACCCTTTATTTCTTTATTTTAAAACGCTTGGGGGCTTAAATTACAAGAAATTTCAAATTGATTGTCAACTTCTTATATTTTCTAATTTTAACTATAATAATTTAATCAGGGCTTAATGATTTTTTAAATTAATGAATTTTGAAAACATGAATTTTGGTTTTAATGGAGTGATAGGTTAGTCATTTTGTGAAATGTCAAAAAATTCTAAAATTACCAAGTTAGGGGAATTAGGTCAACCTTATTCATTTTCGATGATATGATTTTAGACATGAATTAAATTTCAGTTGACTTAAAACCCCATTATGTTAGGTTAGCTTTGAATGGATTGAAGCCAATTTTTTTGAATTTTTTTTGTGATTTCTAAGCAATCATTAGTCAAACATTTGGTTGATTATAGATTAGTCAAATAGATTGTTTTTTAGAAAATATGTAATGAATTTATAAAGCTAGCTCAAAGAGTTGTTATAAGTTATATCTAACATTCCAAAGTAATAGCAAGTTAAACTAACAAAATTTTCTTAGATAATAACATCATATTAAGTTAACAACAAATAATTACAAAGCTCCTAAGTGTAGTAAAAGAAAGCTTATGCCTACTAAAACTTCCACAGAGTAATAAGATTTTGACTAATGGATTTAGGAATTTCCCTAGCAATTTTAACTATTAAAGTCCTCTCTATCATTCTCTATGTAATAGTTTCAACATTGGATTCCCTACTATTGAAAATCCTTTGATTTCTTTCAATCCAAATGTAATAAATCATTACTTTAAATGCTAGCCTAAACATTTTTAGATCTCCTTTAACTTAATACTAGATTTTAGTAGCATAGTAGATGACATTAGACCACAGGGAGAAGCTATAGTAGAGTTTACTGAGCTTAAGAATATGATTCCAAATCTAACACCCATATACCCCTTAAGAGGATATACAGATGCCACACAAAACAATAAAAAAAAAAACAACCCAAAGTATTTCAAAATCTTCCTTAAAAGAAAACTCAGGTAAACATATATGACATTTCATTAGATGTTGTTTTATAGATAAAACATATCATAACATTGAACTTATCATACACATGCTTTTAAATCCAAATACATCATGAATTATAATTATTACAAACCATTTACTTCAAGATACAAATATGCCTCATACATTGGTTACAGCTTAAAAGCAACTCAAATATACATCTTCTAAAACAAAACACATTCTTCATTGGCCACTACGGTTGTCCTAGCCTTAAGTTTTCTTATCAGAACCTACACAGAGGCAAAACCACCATGCTAGGCATAAGGCTTAGTGGGGAATCACTAAACAAGATATATAATGATGACTGTTTCTAACAGTCGTCTAACATTCACATGCATTGAATCATATAATATCAAAAACAATATTTAGTTGATCCATATAAAGAGAAAACAAACCATTAAAAGCATCATAACAAAATATAATTCATCATAACAAATCATATAAGTATTATAAATAAAACATCTTTACTTCAAAACAGAATACACAAGTCTCAGAACAAGATATATTTGTGTTAAAACATAATAGAACTTATATCAAATTAGAATATGTCCTATATCAGATCAGAACTTATCTTATATCCAATCAAAACTTATCTTGTCTCAAATCAGAACTTATCTTATATCATATTAGAATTTATTTTGCATCAAATCAGAACATATATCAAAAGACAAAATAGATTAGCCTATTAGTCCTTTTTACATAAGTAGGTAACTGGACCATAACAGAAGATACCTATGATTGGTATCTCAGAAATATAAGAGACTTAAGTCTCTGAAACAAAAGACACTGAAGTGTCTGAGATTAGAAGAAACCTTAGTGTCTAGTTATAGAAGCAAGTGCAGACCCTTCTAAGCATGCATATTCACCCATGACTAAGACTTGACAGTTTTAAAAGCAAAACATTTCATATTTCAAAATCACATGTAAGTGATCTAGTGCATAACATATGACTTTATTCCATTTTACTCAAATATATCATATTCATTAACATTTGATCAAACTTAACATGCCTTATAAACATAAACATTTGCAATAATGCACCAATGAATTCATTAAGTGATTACACATTACATGTATTCACACAAGTTCCTAATTCCCAAACATTCACAACTAACACATTACTCTTGTTCTTTAAATCACATCAGCAATCATAAGTAAAATTCACCCCTTTAAAAACTTATAAGTTCCAAAATTAGATACTTTGTTATCAAATGATACCTTCCTTAAGTTATTACTTCAATTAATAATCCAAACCTCATGCAACCTTTAATTAACTAATTCCACATCAAACTAGGTTCATTTTACACCTTAATCAAGTTCAATTACACTATTAAAAAGTGCCTTAACCTTATTTAGTCCAACAAATGTACAAAACCAACCTTTTTTCCCTTACAAAGCATTTCCCATGATTGTGGGAAGGTTCCATATAAATCCCGCGATCGGTTCACTTACTATAGCCTTCAATTTGCTTCTAAATTTTAACTCGTTCATACTCCCTTTCAATATACCATCGCCAAAGTCCATCAAATTTTCTTCAAATCTACCTTATCATGCTTCAATCCCTTATCAAAATCATGTCCAAATCCAATTCAAAAATCATTCATTATACAACTCACAAATCATTATCTTACCTACATCAAAATCAAAACAACATTTATCATACAAGGATCATTTTCCAGCACTCAATTATCATCATCATAACATATATTTCATGCCAGTTCAATCACCATAGAACTTGTATTAATACATGCTATCAATTTTAGGATTTCCTTACCTATTTAACTTCAAATTCCAACTCCAAAGAACAAGTCAAACTAGCCTTCCAAGTAATAAAGACAAGTCCAAATTTGAAGTGAAACTAGGATGATCATAACACCAAAAGGACAATAGTATAAAAGATGACAAGGTCTAACTTCCTTGATGCAGCATCTTGATGTGGTAATCAAGCACAACATAAGCTAAATACACAAGAATGAAAGAGCATGGTGCTTTGGTTGTGAATGAACAAAGAGAGGAAGAATGACAAGCAGAAACACTTCTACATTAGCTAGATTCATTTGATGCTAGGTTTCACTCTCGCAATATAGAATATGTCTCCATTGCAAACATCCCATTTTTCCACTACTCAAGCTGCCAAATGTCACAATCTTGCCAGGTCACTTATCATTTAATCAATGCTACCAACTGTCATTCAATTGTACTGCCATTTGTCCCTTATTTACTTATGTCAAATGTCACTAATTTATAGGCTTAGTTATCACAATTTTTCATGTACCAATTTATCTTGCTACTTGAGATTTTCCTAGTCCAAATGTACATTTTAATACTTCAAATTTCTAATGGTACCAATTAATTCCAAGTTACTAATCATGGTTTGATGGACCAAAGATTCAAGACATATGCAATTTACAATCATATCGCAATTTCAACACCTATCACTTTTACTTTCATGGACATGTATCATTTCAACTATGGTATAACTTGGGGCCTTACACTAGAGATTGGAGAAAAGGTTCTCATTATTGGCATGAATAAACACATATATTGGATCCACCTGATGTAGTTTAAGTGCATCCTTCATTCCCATTTTCCCTTTAACTGTAAGACAAAAGATAAAAATGGGAAAAAAGTATTAAGCTTAAATCCCATACTGGTTTATACAAAAGATTTAGGTTTAAGGTCCTAAGAGTAGCTCCTTATATGAAGAGTTTATAAACTCTAAATATTTGTAATGTAATTAAGAGATAGAGTCCTGCTAAAATGAACTAGAGGAATACATAGGAAGATTCTCTGTAATTTCTCTAAATCTCTTAGTGGTATGAGCATGTTGACTCCACCTAATATTGAAAATGATTGCTTCCACCATGGTGTTAATTACAATAATTGATTTGACAATCTAAAAATAATAAAAATTATGAAAAGGTCCTAAGTTATTATAATCATAAAATAGAAGTAAGTATCTATGCCATTTCTAACTCTCCGCTCGATGGTTAGGCTTATTAGCTCTCCTACCAAAAGTATTTACCTTGGGGTTTAAGAAGTGTTAGACTTTGTGCCAACTAGCCATATGCTTTCCCCTTTTAAAAATCATAAGTGTACCTATTTGACCTAAGGAGACTTTTTGTTAGTGTATAGTTTCCAAAGTCTCTTAATAAGTAAACATTTGCTCATGATATTGATTTAGATTATTCCTAAGCCTCTATTCTCCTTTAGTAACCATATATCTAACCAATTCACTTTGGAATATTTTATTTTATTTTTGATTCAACTCAAGGGATTCATAAGCATCTTATTTATGATCTTTATTATCTCTTTTAGAAGCACTATATTAGAGCATCGATATGCGTGGAGATTAATAAGTATTGGAATTATATGTTAGAGCCTTCTTCTATAAAATAATGCTTTGTTACATTAATTATTCAATCTTTTATAAATTTAAACTATAAGTGCAATCAGAGAAGGTTAGCTTCCTAATAGTTATAGGTACCCATATATATTTAAAAGGAAGCTATTCATGCTTGAATCACTTAAAGATAACTAGAGGATCAACATTGTCACTAGATCTAGCATATATGTAAAGGAGCTCTTCCTTAGATTAAAGTACAAGCCTAATAAGGGTTTGAATTACTCAAGATGTAACTGATTTAGGTGGAGCTCAATATATTAGTAACAAATCTTCTACAAAAGAGAGATTAAAAATGCTAATTTTATTACACATAATATGCGGAAACCCATAACCAAATCAGGCCCACTTTATTTATAAACTTTTGCAATCATAACAATACAATCAACAAAACTTTCAATAGCCATTAGGACCCTTTCACAAATACAAAACACTTTAGACATAATGTCTTTTCGTTACAATATAGTTCAAATACACATTGAGCAGAGCTTTTCAGAATACATTATTCGATACAAAAGTTGCAGAAATACAATTCAGTGCAAAAGTAAAGTAACACAATGCCAACGCAAACTGATCCCGACCTCTATCTTTCCCTTACATGCAGTAGGTATACTCCTGTTGCCTAACGGAATATTCTTCTAATCCTGAAAAATATTTGCAAATTTTGGGAGAGTTTTGCGAACTCAGTGAGGTAACCGTCATCTATGGTTCACTCAATTCATACAACATGTCATTTCACATAATAAATAGTTCAAAAAATTGCATTTTACATCAATATCATATTTTCCCTTAAGCATAGGCAAATTTGGCATTTCAATCCAGCATACATACTTAATAAAATGCATATGAAATGCTCATGAAACACTTTTCCAATTATTACAATGTTATGACCGAGTGCCTAATTATCCCGTATCTATTAGATACCAAGCTCATTAATAACTATCTCATGTAGGACTCATTGATAACTGTCTCATATAGGGCTTATTAAACGTTGAGCCTGGGGCTCTGAATCACTTTTGAGCTCAAGGCCCTTTTTTTTACACCTTGAGCTTTAAGCTCTGATCGGTGGCTACTTTGGTCTCAACTCCCATTATCTGATCATGCATTCATGTAATGAAATGCATCACATATATTCAATCAATTGAAAGTGCTCAAAGTCACACAATCATATTCACTATCACACATCATTCACATTGTCATTGGACCTTAGTCTGGCATTCAACACTTAAGTTAAAAAAACACTTATTCCATCCAATTCACATTCAATGAGCACTTCAATATTTCATTCATACATCACATTCATCGGACCTTCTGTCCGGAAACCAACACAATCAATCACATTCATTTATCATTCATAACAACATTTAAGCAAACAATAATTGAGAGAAACCGTGTAGGTTACTCACAAGTTAATCCCGAAGCTAATGCCTAGAAGTACCGGCAACATCTGGAGGTTGATGTTCCAATTGCTCCTCTATAACAATTAATATACACTTATATCACAATTTGCACAATTGTGCGTGTTCATTAATGCACATATATTAAACGAATTATGTACAATGCACGTTCATAACAATCCCGAGTATATTTCCTTTAATTTCATTAAAACAATCATCCCCATATCAAAACTTATCTAATTATAATTTATACTTAGGTTTATGCCTCACTAAAACCATTAAATTCACAATTCATTTCTCATTGGATCACTTCAGATTTTTCCAAGACACACTTTCAGGTCTACTATTCACATTTAATTAGGAGGTGAAAATGATGTAATTTGGTCAAACTATCTCTAGAAAAGTGTTCCTATATGTCTTATGTTTCTATTAACACCAAAATCACTCAATTTGGTTTAGTAATTTGGAAGATATACCTCAAACATTATCAGGTTATTCACATTCAAAAACAGTGTACTATATACAAATTCCATCCAGAAATTCGATATCTTAGAGAATGAATCAAAATTCTACTTCTTGAGACAATTTGTATGCCTATATCTCTAGTTTACTAAAAATAAAAAGGAATGTCATTTGTAATTCTATAAATCTAGATATAATCAAAATACTGAAGGGTGTTCAGGAAGAAAATCCTATTTCACCATTCTAACAAATTCCACATTTCGATTTGATCAATCTTTCTCAATTCAATTTAGAAAGATACGAAATTTTATGGAGGGATAAAAAATGTGTTAGGAATCTATTGGTTCAAGAATAAGATCATTTGGAGGTCTAGAGAAGAATTTATAACAAAAAGATCAAAGTATGTTCAGAAAGTAACCTCCCTTGGATAAATAGGGAAGTTGTGATCGTGTACATGCATGATCGCGACACTCCGGGTGGTATTGCGAGGTTGCGATCGTGCTCATGCATAACCGCGAAATTTTGGGTGGTCCTCAGAGGTCGTGGTCGTGCGTGTCCACAACCGTGACACTCTAGTGGATCTACAAATCCTTCTTCCTCTCTTCCATTTTTTTCTCCAGCCCTTCCCAAATTAGAGTTTTGGGTTACTTTTACCTTATCATTTTGACAATGAAACGAAGGATTTAGGCCAAACTTTCTTCTAAAAAATTATTCCTTTATGTCATAACTTCCAAATTGAACCAATTTCATGCAATTTAGTTTGATATTCTGCAAGTTATGCTAAAAACACTACAGACTATTCCAAACCACGACAGAACCCACAAAATTAACTTTCAAACTCCATAACTTTCGATTCAAAACTCCAAAAATATCAAACTTTATACCATTGGAAATATTAAAGAAAGATATACAACTTTCATGAAGATAACTTTGACAAAATCTATATCCTTATAGAAAATTCATGGAAGTTTCAGATCCAAAATTCAACTCTCTAACCGTCTATTCTCAGAAAATTTCCAGATGACTTCCATTTTCCAAAATCCAAGATTTTAAATTTCTATTTCAAGTTTTTCCACTCCATTTCATTAAAATCATTCACCATAAATTCATACCACTCCAAAATGTACAAGTTTAATAAAAAACCATCAAAAGCCAAAAATTCATATTCACCCTATTCATATTCTGTTACTTTTTTGCATTTTCAACTTTCATTCTCAATCACTATTCTTCCTCTCAACTTCCATTTAAACACTCATTCTCATCTCAAACCATCATTTTACAATTTCTCTTCAACTCAAAAACCATTTCCTTGATCATCTCTAAAGCTTTCATTAACTCACGTATACACTCACATATATATAAACATGCACAGTGAAAAATAGAGCACATATCGCCTTTCCATATCTAATTTTCTACACTAATCCTATACACCATTTGATTGCTATTTCAACTCCAAAAAAACTATTTCCACAACATCAAATCACTAAAAATCCATCAAAACTAAATAACATTATAACCAAAATTTTCATCTCATCCACAACGTTTTATATATATATACGTGAATGCCATGATCCATGCAACTAACAATAATTCATCAAATTATTTCATGAATCCACAACTGTAAAGAATTTATTCACTAGTTACTTGTTGAAAACTCCAAAAGCTTCAACTATCTTGAAGCCCTAACTCCATGCAAAAATTCACGTATTCACCGTGTAAGCTGACCAACTTCTGGTTTTTCTTAGGTAAAAAGGAAAATACCAGTATGGTAGAGGTGTGGGATGAGGAAAAGCAAAGAAATTCCTCAGAAGGTGATTGATGGAAAACTCTATGTAGTGAAAGGAAATTCGAAGAAGGTGGCTAGAAAATGACACTTAAGACATGTTACTCAACCCTTTTTAACTCTTAGATATCTGTAACTCATTTCTACAAGGTTATAGAAGCAACTCAACTAAGTGACACTTGTCACTTTCTTAACACCTAAGCCTAAACTAAGTTTCTTTCTTGACTAATTCCTTTAGTCTTATCTTTACAATATAACTATCTCCAATCTTCTTTTGATTCCTTTTTCCTATTTTCCATTTTACTCCATAAATTTCAAAAATTAATACCAAAATTCAAAATATCACAACTCCACTAATCAATAAAATTTCCAATATAAATAAATTCCAAATTCACAAAATTTTCAAAAATCACAACTCAGACCAAATATGCCCAGAATTATTCAGGAATGCATGTACAATTATTTCCATATGCAACAATTTCACTATTCATGTGTATGTGTATGTTATTTTATGCATAAGCATGAAAATGCAAATTTTAAGCTCTCATTGAACACTCTCATTTACTATTCTAGCCTCCTCGCAGGTAATGGGATGTTACATGTAATCTTCATCAAACATTCTCATTTAAATATGACATTATAACAAATGAATATTTCAATATCTTTGTAAGCTTAGTTGACTTCACATGCCCAATATACACATCTCTGGAAATTAGCTTTGTCATTGAGTTTGTCACTATCTTGTGTAAATATATACTTCTTATTCAGTTGTCCTTGTGTGACTATATCTTTTACGTAATTATACTTGGTATCTATATGCTTCGGTTTACAATGACATTTAGGATCTTTTATATAAGCAATTATTTCTTGAATATCGTAGATGATAATCCCTTGTTCAATTTTGGTTTTTCCAGATTAACTAAGAATTATCAAAACCATACAGCTTCTTACGCTGCTATTGGAAATGCTACAAATTCAACTTATATTGTAGACAATGCAATATAAGATTGTTTCTTACTCTTCTTTGATATTGCTCCATTATTAAGTAAGGAAACAAAATTGGAGGTAGATTTTCTTTCGTCTAAATCTCCTCCCCAATTGGCATTCGTATATCCTTATATGAATAAGTCATTACCTTAATAGTATAATGCAAAGTCCACTGTACCTTTTAGATACCTCAATATTTTCTTTACTGATTTCCAATGTGCTTGTCCCATATTTAACTGATATATGCTCACCATTATAACATCATAAAAAATATTTGATCTTATACATATTGTTACATACATGAGACTTCTAACGACATTGGAATAGAGAATTTTCTTTGTTTGTTCCCTTTCTTGTGGTGTAGATGGGAAAAACTTTTAACAAAAGTATTATTTATTGGTTTTGTAATCTTATATACAGAATTGCTCTAAAATCTTTTCAATATAAGTTGCTTGAGCAGACAGTAATAATCTATTTTAATGATCTCTTAAAATCTTAACTCCAAGGATGTATGTAGCCTTACCCATGTCTTCCATCTGAAATTCAGATGACATGCTTGACAAACTCATAGTCATTACGAGAAATCAAAATTTCATCTATATATAAAGATATAATTGTAAATTTATCTTTGGATCTCTTAATATATACACAGTGGTCTTCATTAAGCATATGAAAGTCATATGACTTGATTATGTTATGAAAATATATATACCATTGCCTTGAATACTACTCTAGAACATAAATAGATTTTAATAATCAAAACACTTTATGTTCTTCACCTATCTTTATAAAACCTACTTGTGGTTCTATATAAAGTTTTTCTTCTAATTCTCCATTTAAAAAAGTAGTCTTTACATGATGTAATTTAAGATAAAAAATGACTACTATAGCCAAGATTAGATGAATAGAAGCAAACCTCATAACATGTGAAAAAAGTTTTGTCATAATTGATTCCGTCTTATTATATATATCCTTTGGCCATGAGGAATGCTTTGTATCTTTCGATACTACCACCATCATTTTGTTTTATTTTGAGAACCCATTTATTCCCAATATTTTTACACTTATTATGGAGATCCTCTAAGTACCATACTTGATTTGAGCATAAAGAATTCTTTTTTTTTTCATTTCTTTCATCCATTTTTATTTAGGAGGATCATTAAGAGTTTCATATACATTCCTTAGGTCATCATCTTCTTGTGGAACAATCATGTGAATTTTCCCTTTTATTTCAAATCAACATCGAGAAATAAATCCTTGATTACTGCATTGAAAATGAGGTTCATCAAAAACAAATTCATGAACTTTCTTATTACTCTTACTCGAGTTACATACTATTAGTAAACTTTTAATAGGTTGTAATGTGAATTGATTTTGTGTCAATTCTCTCATATCCAAATTGCTCCCACTAGGTTGAAATTCGCCATCTTGATTCCTCATAAGAGAATTATGCTTATCAAGTATTTCATATAGTCTTTTCCTATTTCACCTTTCATTGTATAATCATTCTCTAAGAATGTTACATCTCGTTATTCAAATTCAACTAAATTTTCATTGCCTTGTTCATCTATGAACATATACCTATTTAAGTGTTCTGATTATCTAATAAAGATACTTTTGTTCTCTATTGGGCATAGTTTCCTATCTTTATAAGAGAAATAATGAATATAGGCAATACATTCCTAAGGTCTAAGAGTTGTCATGTCAGGTTTTCTACTTATCCATAACTTATATATAGTACTTGTAACTAGGGATAATAGTAGGTTGGGCCCGGTCTGAGGCCTAACAAGGCTTGAGATGCCATACTTGCACAACCCAATCTAACTAGAAACTATTATTTTTTAAAAATTAGCAAAACGATGTCATTTTTCCATAACTAGTCAGGGCCTAAGCCTAACTCATTAACTTCAAGCTGGGTTGGGCCGAGCTCAGACCCTTTTGCCATCCCTACTTATAAATGATTTGGTGGGCACTTGATTAAGTACATAAGTGGTAATTAACAATGCATCACCCCAATAGGTGATTGGCAAATTTTCTTCTATCATTATATACCTAGTCATTTCTATTAACATTTTATTACATCTTTCTGTTATACTATTTTCTTGTAGGGTTCTTAGAATAGTAACTGTCTGCTATCCCTTTTTCATCACATAATATTTTGAACTTATTAGATAAGTACTTTTGTCCTCGATCAGTTTGGAATGCTTTTATCTTCCTTTCTAATTGATTCTCAATTAAATTCATGTATTTGATGAATATAGTAATATGTAGAAGCAATAAAATACACAACTTTACTTCTTGCCCTTACCTTCATTAGACTATATGTGTTAGAATGAACTAATTGCAATAGGTATGAATCCTGTGTTCCCTTTCCAAAAGGTTTTTCTAACTATTTTACTAGTTAGACAATGTCCATACGTGGGTAGATCTATTTGACTTAGATTACCTAAAAGGCCCTCTTTAACTAATCAACTTATATCATTTTGGCCAATATGATATAATCTAGCATGCCACAAGATTGCATCATAATTAGAAGTACTAGAAGATGTAACTAACCTATAGCTAATATTATTATTAGTATTCATAACATCTAGTACAATAAAATGTCGAACATAAAACCATAACCATAAAAACCAATTGTAAAGTACAAATCCATTCCATCATTATGGAAGTTTACATTAAAACCACATTTAACTAACATCAACACAAAAAAAAGATTTCGTCAAATCTATGGATGATAGAACACTTCATATGGGATCAAGGGTCAACTACCATACATGTTTAATTTGAATGTGCCAAACCCTTATACAACCACTTTGAAATTGTCACCTATATAAAACCATTTTGTTCCATGTAAGATTTTTTGGAACTCTATAAAGGAATATCTATCATTTGTTATTTGGTTGCTTGCTCCTAAGTCTGCAATTTATAATGGATGTAATTCAGTTAAAAAAAGAAGAAACATTCATAAAAAAATGTATGTACTATAATGTTGTACCTTTTTTAGGCTCACTGTAATTGCGAGAAAGTGACCCTTAATGCCACAATTATAGCACTTGGCATGTTTTATGTTCCTCTTCTTAAAAGGACACTTAACCTTTCTATGTTGATTCCACTTGGCCTTCTTGGAGTCTTTAGTAGAGTTATAATGTCTCTTATTCTTTGTCCACTTATACCTACCATGATGCTTGTGCTTCTTGTTCACAACTTTAGGCGTGCTATAGCAAACTGCATAGAACTCAGAAGACATCTTTGAAGCTTCTAAATGCTCTTCCTCTAATATGAGATGCCTCGCAACATCTTCAATGGTCTTGATGCTCTTGTTATGAGTTAAATGCATCTTTATATTCTCCTAACTCTAAGGCAAAGAGCAAATTATGGCTTTCGCTTATTTCTCATCAGACAATTTGTGGCCAACATCCCTAAACTCACTTATCATGTTTGACATTTTCCTTAGATGCTTTTGCATTATACGATTTTAGTGCCTTTTATATATATCAAACTTGATAGTGAGTGATCATATCTTAATTATTGAGCTTCCCCTAAATCATGCAACTAATCCAGACCACATACCTTTAGTAGTTTCATATTTTCTAAACTCACTCACGATATAATTTTCGGTACTGCTTAGTAATGTAATGTAAGCCAATGAGTTCTTCTTCTTCCATAGCTTATAGACATCACAATCCCTTTTATGTTGGGTCATATTTCTCTCCTTAGGAACATCTATGGTCATGTTTAATGGCTCAAGAACCTCTTGCTCCTCTAGCACATATTGGATTTTTATGCTTTCATATTACATAGTTGTTTTCATTCAGTTTCTAACCTTTATTGAGTTTAGGAACAATGTTTTTTGAAGCAGTAGCTATTATTGAAACAATAAGTTTCTACGAACAAAAGAAAACTTATGTTACATACATCAGTGTCATATAGATCATGTAAAAGGTGACTACTTGGATTTTAAATGCTTATGAAATCAAAAGGCCATATATGTGTTCAATAATCATTCATACTACAATTGAGTATCAAATTGTCATACTCTATATGAATTTGTTAAATATAGTAGATACCACATATGTTATAATATATCAATCATGAGTATTCATAAATGAACAAACTACATCTAGTTCGTCACAATATATTTCATATTACATAAATTGTTTGTTCAATACATATATTAACTATAAGTAACATATCCTATGTAGAATTGAGTTAATGAGTTCACAAGATAAAGTTTACGAAGCTCGATATGAAATATTTCTCATTATTTCTATTAAGAAACCTATAGGATATAGAGTTGTAATTAGATCCCTTATTTGAATTTCCTTCATAAATGTTATCACCAGCCAATCATACGTCTTTGTTTTAGCAACAATTTAACTTTAGGTTGTCAACATGTTAAAAGTAAAGCCATATACTTTACGTTAACTTGTACATATGACAAACAAGCATTGGAATACATTTCTTGAATCAAATTATTAACTTTAATAATATGTTGTGTTAAGCCTTCTTAATGTATCATGGGTATGTTGAATAATCAAACTAATTAACTTAGAATCCAAAAATCTCATCCACGTATTTTAAGGCTTATTCCATCTGTAAAATTGTGTTAAAATACTAACCAAGTATCAGCCTTTAATTTGATTAAAGCCTATTAATGTTGACTTAGTTCAATTCTAGTCTGTAAGTATAAAACCTTGATATTTTATGTCATGTTTTCTGCTTCTCCATTTTCAACCATTTGTCACCGCTTCCTTTCATCCAATGGAACCAAAAGCCACCAATGGTTGCAACTATAGGTTATGGTTTCCCCTCTTGCCCTTAGCCTCTTCCTTTAATTAATGGGTGGAAAGACGACTTCTTTCTAAGTGATGACATGACGACAAGGTGAATTGGTCTCTATTTTACTACCAATCACTGTTACTTTTTAGCAAGAAGAGCAATTGGAAGCATCTCACACCAGCCACCAGATGAGATCGTATGTGCCAAAAATCCAGTTCCTGCCCTTTGCCATCCCACACCAACCACCAAATGAGATCCTCTATACCAAGAACCCAGTTCCTACCCTCTGGCACAGGGTACGAAGTAGGTTCCTGGCACAGAGAATCTCATAGGGTAGGAACTAGGTACCTGGCACAGAGAATCTCATCCCCACCAACCACCACTAGAGATAGTAGGAGCAGTGAGTCTCTTATATGCTAATGAAGTCTCTTAAAATGATAAACTTGAACACAACTTTGATAGACACATGCTTATAAAAAAAAAAGGCCATACTGATTAGTGGGAGTGATGAAGTGTCACCGTCTTGGATAATAGCCTAGGATACAGTTTAGTAGTGACTTTCCTGTAGAAGGAGTATGTATCACCATTTGATCGTGTTTTGGATGTTCAAAATTTGCGTAAATTTATAATTTTAATAGATCTTCTGTATTGTTTCAATTATTTCAATATTCTACAGGCAATATGATCTGCCATTTATTTGTGTGTTATTTTGACTTGAATCTTAATATTTTCTAATTCTTCATATTTAGACTCAAATCTTTGCAATGTTTTATTTTATGCAGAATGAGTTTATTGCAGAGAATGTTATGATATTAATATCTATGATAATTAATAAAAATTATATTTTCAACAGGAGAAAAATCAACTATCTATTAATTTAAACACAAACAACAAACATGACCTGCACGTATAAAACACTTACTATTTTTATACTTAATACAACATTGTTCTAAAGATTACTTAACACAAGATTGTTCTGAAGATTATATTAAGTCTATATCTTAGAATTATCTTTATAGAATTCAAAGCATGGAATAATTAATCAATCTAATAACTAGATCAATATGCATATATTACTAGGTTGTAATACAATGTTAAAAGATAATCATATATATTAAAGGATAATCACATAAATTAAAAAATAACCATATAGATTATAAAAGGATCAAATTACAATATATGTATAATCATACATAGCATCACTTACTTGGATACTATATTTAATTCACTAGTTAAAGGACTTGTAAAAAAATTTTCCAATACAAATGCATAATTGTTCTCCAATACGAAGCAATATCTGAATGATTTGCATAAATGAAACTAACTTATATTCAAATTTCAATGATTATCGTTTATATTGAAATTTGAACATTCAACTGCATCTTTAGTAATTATTAATGGATAACATTAAACACATTCAAGGGTGTTTTAGTGATTATCATTACAGTTGTTTCTAAATCATGTTTCCCTTTAAAGTTGTGATAGAAAATTTTAACTTATGGGATTGCTCGTTATTTCCCACCATTTTATACCTTCTTTAGCTCGGCCAATTATATTGACAAAATCATCCGAACCAGTACTAATTGTAAGAGTTTTGAAATTAGCAAGAAGTTTATGCTAGAACACACTCTCTAAAACAATTCATAGTCTTTTAAGTTCAAGTACTCAAGACAAGAATAAAACCCTTCTCTACCTCAACCTTTCTTAATCCTTGAAGTCTTATAAGCTTCAATCTCTTCAACATTTGAACTCCCACAACCTTTAAAATACAGCACCTCTTGTTTAAAGGCATTGTCAAGTTGTAAGGACTATTAAGCAAGTATTAGAATGAATTCTAGTGCTTTTCTATTAAAACAAATGTTCTGTTATTGCTAAAGGAAAATTGAGAAGTGATTTCATCACTTTCATATTGTAAAAACTTTATATTATAAGCAAATAAATTTAATTACTCAAAATAATCATTTACTTTAGGATCTACAATTTATAATTCTCTTAATATGATACATAAATACATAACTAAAGTATTTGTTGAAATTGATATGTTGCAAACCTATTTTAACAAATTGATTTTTTTCCCTTGACCTCTTTTGCTTATAGGATATTTCTAATGAATTAATTAGCATTTTTTTTATAATTCTAATAGTTAGAGAAAGCACCAGTTTATATACTTTATAATTTAATCATGTATGCTCATCAAATAACTAAATGAATGATCAAGATTTTTTATCTATTTAATTCTTAGTTGGACTTAAATAAATGTTATTAACCCAATGACATGCCATATTCTAATAATTTTCTCTTGGTTTAATCGTAAGATAATTTTAAAAATAAATAGCATCATTTCAAGTGCATGAAAATAAATCACTAAAGTTTAGTATAATTAACTTTGTATGATAAAACAATAAACGCGAGCTATGACGGTTGTATATTTTTTATGCAATATACTTCTTTCAATATATTGCATCATTTAATACTCATTATACTAGGTCCATAAATAATTATATAAATAAATTCCATATGATCTATAATTATATCTCATAGACTTTAATGTTAGAGCATCAAGTATAAATATGTCACTATTACAAATAGGAAATTATTAATGTAGATCCCAAAATAAATAAATGAGCTTAGAGTGTTAGCATTATCATAAACAAATGTCATTCAGCAGTATAAACATGACCCATTTTATGTACCTATCCTTAAATGCTTTTAGTTATAAGCCCTTAGTTAATGGACTTGTTTTCATCTTATTAGTAATAATATGCTCAATAGATATTCTTTATTTTTAAACTTCCTCCTTAATGACAAAAATACTAATATGCTTAATAGATATTCTTTGTTTCTAAACTTCCTCCTTAATGGTGAAATACTTTACTATTATATATTTGACACGTTTTGAATATTTATCCTTTTTAGAGAAAAAATTGATGCTAAATTATCATAATAAATTTTTAGTAGTTTAGTAATGATGATGACAATCATAGGTTCTGAAATAAAAGTCCATAAAAACAATGCATAAACTATGGCTTTAAAATATCCCACAACCATTGTTACAACAAATTTATGATACATCAAATTTAACAACTTTAACCTGTATTAGTAGACTAATAACTTCGATAAATTGACCAATCACCCTAAAAATTTGATTTGAACACCTTCTAATGATCAAACTTAATTTGATTACAATTATGAATTAAACTTTCCAAAAATGTTTCAAAAACTTTATTTGAAAGATTGAGAAACTTTTATATTAAAAATAGAAGCTTTATTGCCTCTTAATGAATAAAAAGACTCATGTAATGAAATGAAGTAAAAATTATGTAACAAAGTGAGATTACAATTAATATTTAAAACTAAAGAATAACTTGATAAGCCTTGATCTTTTTTGGTTCTGGATTTAGTTGTAAACTTTAACTTTTACTTATCAACTTTTTAAGTTATCTTCTTGCTTTTATAACTTTAATTTGTTCTTATATTGCTTTTCATCAAAATAACAAACTCATTAGAACTAATTACGTTTTATTATCACCAAATCACTTATTGGAATCTCCTTTAGTTCAACACCATATTTTATTGCCCATTAGTCCCACTAACTTCACCATTATTATTGAATCTAGAATTTCTAGTTTTCACGATTCTAAGACTATAAATTAGGAAGTAAAAACTAAATTCTTTAGAATTATTTGGATAACCTATAAAGTAAGCACTAATTTTTTTATAATTTCATTTTATATGGATTATAGATCCTTATCTCTATTGCACAACCATAGATATAAAAATGCATCAGACTAGGTCTGTTTCCAATCTACATTTCAAAAGCATATTTTGAAACTACCTTATTAGGAACCTTATTTAATAAATACACAATAGTTTAAGGGGCATACATCTACAAAGATTTAGACTGTATGGAGCTATTCAACAGACTCCTAATTATATCCTTTAACATCCTGTTATGCCTTTTTATCACATTACTTTATTGAAGTATGTTTGACTTATTATATTGTGCACATATGCCATATCTTTTAAGGAACTTTGCAAATGGACTTAGACATTTTTTGACTCATCATATTTCTCGTAGTATTCACCACCTCTATTAGATGTTAACTTTTACCTTTTTATCTAATTAGCTTTCAACCTCAATAATGTATACCTTAAGGGTATCCAAGGCTTGAGGTTTTTCCTTAAATAAATAGACCTAACCATATCATAAGAAGTCATTGAAAAAAGTAATAAAATATTTTTCTCTATCAAAAGGTCTGAAAATATTTATGTTTATAATCTTAAGAAATCGAGTGCTGATTGTGGCTCATTTCTTTTTATGTTTCATTTATTTTCCTTTAGTAAAATCCATTTATATACTTAGATCAATAAATTTGAGATTCGAAATAATCTTATTCTTTACTAATCTTTCTAACCTTTCTTTGGATACATGACCCAAACATCTTTACCATAAGTAAGTAGTTTTTTATTTGATATACTATGTTTAATTCTAACATTACCATAAGTAAGAATCAAAGATTTAGCAAATTCATTATCAAGTTTCATTTTATATAAACCATTAAGAACAAAATTAACCAATAACTAAAGTTTTCTTAGATAAATTGAGACATCCATGTTCAAAACCTCCTTTAGACCCAATAGCATCAAGTTCTAAAATAGAAACTAGATTTCTAAAAATTGAAGGTATATAAAGAGTTTTCAAAAGATTTAACCGATGATCAGAACTCAAGATTAAAGGATAAGTCCCAATGCCCTTAATTGGAGCCTTTATACAATTTATCATTAAGAGGATTTTCTCGTTTGGGTTTATAGTTTGGTTTACAAGGAATCCCTACATCATATTATAAACATGAGTAGTAGCACCAATATCAAGCAACCAAAAAATTAAGAGGAACTTCAAGTAAGCTTGTTTCAAAATATGCATAAACATAATGTTTACCTTTCTTTTCAAACCAAGCCTCATGTTTTAGGCAATCTTTCTACTAGTGTCTAACTTTCTTACAAAATTCATATTTATCTACCTTTTTTTCTTTTAATTCACCTGTTAGGATTAATAGGCAACATCTTTTTCTTAAAAATGTTGGCTTTTAATTTTAGTCCTTTACTAGCTTCTTCATGTAGTAAACTGATAAAATGACTCGCTTGTTTCTTAAATCTTGCTTCCACTTAACTACGGTTATTATACAATTAATTGATATCTAACTTTTCCTTTATAACCTTATGGTTAATTTGAACAGGTCTGTCTTTAGGAAGCAGTAAGTTCAAAATAAACTTTAGAGTTATCTATTATCATTCCTAGTGTCTTTAGGCTTGCTACAATGTCAGTCCATCTCAATAATATGGTTCTACATATTTTGCAATCCAATATACTTCATGATCATAAGTTTTCGCATAAGGGTATTAGTAAGTGACTTGTCTATATAATTAAAACTTTTTTCCATAAACTTTCTCTTGCACTTTCAATTTTGGAATAATTGTCTTAATATTGTTGGCAATAGACATTCATATAAACATTAGGATCAATCTATTAGAACATTATCATGCCTTATAGTATAACTTCTCCTTCTCACTACTCGTATCCATATAAGTTGGAGGTTAATCCTCTAACAATGCCTAAGTTAAGTTCCAAAACATCTAAGTGAAAATTTACTTGTTTATTCTATTTTGATAATTTAAATCGTTGAAATTAACAACTACTGATGCTTTTGAATAAAGATTAACAACTATAAAAATTATACATAAATGTTTATATTAAGTACATATCATTTATGGATTCAAAATAAACAATAAAAAATATACTATAGTTCCACTTTGAGTGGATACTACTGTATACTATCATAATTTAAAAACTAATGATAATCAATTAGAATTTATAAGTATATATATATTCTTAATCAAGCACAAACGTCATCTTTGCATGTATAAGTATATTTAACAAAAATATTAATTCACTTCCATTATGTTTGTTCTCATATACAATATTTTAACTCACTTTTGAACGAAACAAAAGACTATGAAATAGCAAACAACAATCTATCATTCACTTTACTCATAAGTATTATGTCAAATAATATAAATAATTGACCTTTTATTTATTTATGATGTTATCATCATAGTTTGCCACTTTGGTAACTAACAAATAATAAATTCAAAATTTATGCATAATTAGCAAGTTTTGGTGTAATATTATGCATTTATAATGTGAAAACGTGATAAACACATTTAAAATACCTTCGTAAAAGGTAAAACTTCTTATTGTCTAAATTATGAATTACTAAATTATAAAAAATTCTTTAAGAATTTTCCTCCTACCACTTAAACCATATTGAAAAGTACAAGTGACAAAATTGTAAATTTGTTTTGAGTAGTGGCGAAATTGTAATTATAAAGGCAGTGGCAAAACTATAATTTTCTAAAAGACTGTGGTAGAGTCATGATTTTCTCAAAACAAATGGTAGAATCATGATTTTCTTAAAACTAGTAGCAAACTTGTGATTATCATAAAAATGGTGATAGGGTCGTGATTATGGAGAGATCAATGGTAGATGTGTAATTACGAAGAGATTAGTGGTAAAATCATAATTATTAAGAGACTAGCGATAGAGTCGTGCATTTAAAAAACTGATGGCAAAACTATCAAATTTTCAAATAATGGATAAAATTGTAAATATATGGTCATCTTTAATTCTATGCGTAACAACCTAATGTTATATTTGGTTGGGGGTTTATTAGTAAAATGGAATAGAAAGTAATATTATTCCATCATTTGGGAAGAGAGTTTATAATGAAATGGGATGAAAGAGGAGGGTTTCATATTACATCTCATTTCATCCTAAATAGTAAAAATGAAAAAACCTTCGATTTGAGAGGTTTAGGATGAAATGTAAAATGATAAATAACTTTACACTATATTACATTATAAACCCTTCATTCAAACAACATTTCACTATATTACATTATGAACCCTTCCGTTCCTCCCAAACAATAATTTTCTAATATTACATTCATTTATATTCTATTCTATTATAAACATTCCATTCCATTTCATTCTATTATATTTTATTAAAAACCTTAAGTCTAATGAAACGTAACCTAACTTGATAATTTCTCTCTATCAGATAAATGATTTTATTAGGGTTTTCACTCCTCCTTCCAAAACTATAAGAGTTATAAGTCATCAATTTGAACAAAAGAAAGAACACGCAAAAAGAGATTAAAAAAAATCTAAACATTCAACTATAGTCAAAATATAAAACTAAGATCTAGAACATTAAAGACAATTCTTTATGCATAAATATAGAAATTGTATGTCAAAAACATAACAAACTAATCCTACATGCAAATATAGATAAATACATTTAATTACAAAAAAAATTCTTGACATTAGGATCTAAAACACATAATCCTTTTAATATAATACATAAACAACTACTTCAAGTATTTGATAAAATCGTCATATTGCAAATTTATTTATGAACAAATTGATTTCTTTCCCTTTTACAAATGCTTTTAATGGATTAATTAGCATTTTTTTTATAAACCCTAATGGGTAGAGAAAGAACTAATCTACATACTTCATAATTTAATTCAGTATATCTATCACAAAATTAGATGAACGATCGTGAATTTTCAACTATTTAATTCTTAATTAGGTTTTTAAAAAAATTAGTTAACCCATAATCTATTATGAAGTTTGATTTCCTTTTTATGGTTTCCCTCAAATTTACAGGTAATGTTATCAAAGCTTTCATGCATTTATAACAAAGTTTGGATTTTTTAATAATTTAATTGAATTATAATTGTAATTTCAATTAAACTTTACTAAATAAGTCTTAAACATATTTAATATATTATATTAATCCTTATTTATCGGATATTTTATATTTGACTTTAGAGTTTTTAAAACTTTACAATCCAACACTACTTAATTAATTACTTTTTCTCTCTAAGTTGTTTTTTTAAGAGTTAAGTTTTATATGTGTTAGCAATATATATATATAGATTAAAATCTTAATATTTAAAAATTAGATAAATTAATCTTCTTTGACTTTTTAATTCTCTAATTAAGTAATTTATATTCAATGTTAAATTTGTGTCTAACAATTCAATGTGACTATTCAAATATTAAGAATGTTAAAATAATTTTGAATTATATTTTTATGTATGATTTTTTCATATAATTCATTTTTTATAATACAATAATTCAATTATACGAATATGAAATTAATATTTAATTTATTTGAATATAACCATATTAACTCTCAAATATTAGTAGTTGATTTTTTTTATTGACAGTTAAAAATATTTTCATAATGATATTCTATCTTAACTAAATATTTTTTTAAATTAATACTAATAAAAAATAATAGATCATTCTTACTAATTATTTTGAGATGAAATATTTAAATTGAAGTTGGAGTATGTTATGCATGCTGGGCAGACCTTAGGTCTGCAAGTCTGCAGGACTGCAAAAATAATTATTCAGAGGTTGGGGATGTTCTTAGTAAACTTCGAAGCTCTAAGTTAGTAAAGTTGAAAGGAGCTAAGTAGCCAGACAAATCTTCAATACAGTTTAATGATAGTGGTTATCAAAACTTACCTTGGAGTGTCTCCTTTTATGGGCAATCATTTAAAAAAGTGTAGTTGTAGTATAAATATCCTTAATAGAGTTGGTCTTTAATTAATAATTAGAGAAGTATTTCCTTATTTAGATGAATTATATCTTAATTAACCTTACTCTTTTTGGATAATTGGACCTCTTATATGGGTCTAAGCCTCGTGGGCATGAAGAAGGATAATGAGTCATATTGAATCAATTCAAATTTGACTTATCAACTCAATAAGAGTGTAGTAACAAATTTTATATTAATCATTCAACTACTTCATAGTAGTTCAAGACATGTCTAATCACTTACACAATTTTAAGAATCAACATTTCTATAGACACAATAATGTTCTATATTAAATTCTTATGTCTGGTCAGCTTAGTGAACTCATTATTTAACAAACATCTACATGTTTAGTTAAGTATTTCATACTTTTTTTACGTGATTAATTACTTCTTTTATAATTATAAATTTTATTATAAGTGTATTTGCAAAGTATATTTATCATATGCACTTTAGTTTATAAGTTAATTAATTAAATAAATATGTATAAAATAAAAAATGCATTTACTTATTTATATCACAAATATAAAATAATTTGATTGCTACTAACTAGTGGATCCAAAACATCATAAATTCAAATTTTTTTATTTAAAATTTTGTCAATCAATATATTATTAATTATTAGAGTATTAAGATTTTTATTAAAAGCTCACTAGAAATTTTGATCTTATTAAATATGTATTTAATTGCGGCATATTATTTAGTCCTGTACTTATATACATAATCTCATATTCCTTTAAGATAAATGAGAGCACAAGAATAACGTCTTTGTTGTCCTACTTACATTTGTTTACCAACCATGTTTCCGTCTTCGTCAAAGTAGAAAATTTTAACTTGTGGGATGTGCTTTATTTTCCACCTGTCTTCGCCTCCTTCAGCTCGATCAATTCTATAGACCAAATTGTCCGAAACACGAGAAATTTCAAGAGTTTCAAGTTTAGCAGGATGTTCAACCCCAGAAGGCAGTCTCTGGAGTAATTCACAGTTCGTTATGTTAAAGAACTCAAGACAAGGCATTGAACCCTTGTCTACCTCAACCCTTCTCAATCCACGGAGTTCCAGAAGCTCCATCCTCTTCAACATTTGAAATCCACCAGCTTTGAAATACAACTCCTCTGCCTTGAAGGCGTTGTCAATTCGCTGTACTGTTAAATTCGGAAGCATCTGAATGGACTCGATTGCGTTTTCACCCAATCCGGTAGACTTTAACTGCAACTTGGTCAAATTTTCAAGACTAGACATCCAATCCGGTATCTGCTTTAGTGAACCCACAAAAATAATCGTTGAAGGCACGTCGGAGGTGCAGATATACCTTCTAAAGCAATAATTTCTGTCCCATTAGCTGAAATGATGCTCAAACTTTGAAGGTTGGCAAGTTGATTGATTGAAGAGCATAGCACCTTCCCATCTTCTGGTTTCATATGGCAAATCTTTTATTTTCTCAACTGCTGTAACCAATGAAGCACGGACACGGCAAAATAGAGCCGTGTCCGTGTGTCTGACACGTGTCCGACACGGACACGCGGTGGACACGTGTCGGACACATGTCCATACGTGTCATGATAAAAAAATTATTTTCATCGGCTCGGACACGCGCGCGGACACAGCTCGGACACGGTAAAAATGGCTTGGACACGTCTTAATATGGCTCGTAGCAATTTTATGAATTATTAAAGATTTTATTTAGTTACACGATAGTCTTCCTTATTTAGACTTCTCAAATTCCTTGTGATTTTCCAGCCAACGTCTCTCCTCCTTGTCTTCTCAAATTCTTCTACAGTGGTTCCATCTTTTCTTCATACAACGCTAGCTTTCATCTGCTCCTGCCTCCTTCACGTCTGCACTGATTCTTCATACAACTCTGTCTTCATAAAGTCATTCAGGTTCGTTAAAATTATTCCTTCTTTGTGGACGTTATCTCTTCTCTGTGGTGACTGGTGCGGCAACGTTCCCATCCAAAGTCGTTTCCATTACACACGATTTTCAGAGTCGTGTGTAATGGCCTAAAGGGAAACGCAAGTTTTTTAGTCCACTTTTGATAATGGTTGAAGAGTTTTTGGGTCTACTTTCAATGGCTTCAATTCCGATAATGGTTGAAGAGTTTTTGGGTCCACTTTCAATGGCTTTAATTATGATAATAGTTGCAGAGTTTGTGGGTCCACTTTTGATACCATTGATAGCTATAGGTCACGCCAACTATGAGAGGAATAAAGTTCAGAAATAGTTTCCAAGCAATAAAGTGCAGAAATAGATTCCAAGCAATAAAGTGCAGAAATAGTTCATCTAAACTTCATATATTCCGAATAACTTATATCATAAGCTTCATATTTATACCCATGCTATACTTAGTTGTGTACTGTATTTCTGCACCAAGTAGTCAGTGATCTTACTTTTTCATCCCTATTGTTGGAAACTGAACTAAAACAGCAGTAGTTGAATCTTATCAATTGTTTGGACATGTACTCTGTGAAGAAATCGAGTTTTATATTGCCTAACCTTTTTGCCAAGTGTTTAGTTTTTGTTTTGCAATGCAATATTGATGATTTCATGGCTGCACTGCTATAGGCTATAATCTTTTTCCCGTTTTGCTTTCTCCATCGACCTAAAAACATTTTATTATTTCTTGATATTGTTTACTTGTTTGTTAATACAATTTGGTATTTTAATTAGGTATTTCAGTCCACTATTCTCCTTTTTCCATGGCTTCTAGTAGTGGTGTCGAACAAGAAAATCCAGAAAAACCACTATGGAAATATGTGGTGAAGAAAAATAAAACAGAGGGTGGTGGAAACTTTGAGTTTGAGTGTACTTTTTGCCATAGCTCATTTAGAGGTTCTTACACTAGGGTAAGGGCGCACCTGTTGAAATTGCCAGGCAAGGGAATTCGAGTTTGTGGTGACATTTCATCCTCAAAGGTGACAGAACTTAAAAAAATTGACAATGAAGCTACATTATTGATTGAAAATTCCAAGGCAAGACCTGTTCCTCTTCCACCCTTATCTAGTCAATCTCAAAATTTCTCAACTAGTGAAGCATCATGTACTAGTAGTTTTGATTCAAGAAAGAGGAGGGCAACATCGGGACCTATAAATGATGCTTTCAATATGCAAGCTAGAGAAAATTTAGATCTTGAGATTGCTAGAATGTTTTACTCTTCAGGATTGCCTTTTCATCTTGCAAG
>JAOQMP010000072.1:110854-124419 GCA_027563575.1 Erythroxylum pedicellare | reverse complement strand
TAAAATATTAGTAACAAATACCAGAAATTGATTAAAAAAAACATGAGTAACAAATGTTGTCACTATTTTTCAATTATTTTAGTGATAATGATGCTATCACATTATGAATTTCTTCATCATTATTTGTGTTAGACAAATTTTTTTATAAATATATAAAGTTATTGTGATCATATAATTTTGCCATACATTCTATAATTTTAGTATCAGTATTTTTGTCATAAAAATGTTTTATAATTTTGACCATTTTTTTAAAATTAGTTACTATTTTATTGATGGCGAAAATATCTCTGATTGGAAGTAATAACTTTAAAAATTGGACACTTTAATAATAGTGAGTAATATTATTACTTTTAGTAACAATTTTTGCTTTCACTAAAAAATACATTTTTGTTTTTTTGTAGTAAACTAGTTTCCTAGGTTTGAAAATGGTTTTCCAAATTTAGATATTTTAAAATAAGTGATAATTTAGGTGCAGGGTTAAAAAAGGAAAGCAAAGAGGTAAAAATAAAACTTGTGATTGAATACCTAAGAGTTGGAGATTTTAAGTAGGGCTTAAAGAAAATGGTTGATTAGGTGAGAGTTTATGGTTGAGTACCTAGGGTTTTAGAAATAAAAGTGAAATCCCTTCAAAAGATGTTAGGGTTTGAAATAGAGAAAATACTTAAAAACTAGGTCACAGAGAATTAAAAAGAAAATAAAAGTCTTAAAATGGATTAAAAGAAAGTCTTAAAATTAAAATCCCTTAAAGTTGGATCCTAGAGGTTGAAATTAAGAAAATTCCTATAATTTGTATCCGAGAAAGAAATTTTTGAAGTTGAGTCTTAGGACCTAGAATGAAATCGATATGTCTACGAAAAGTATCTAAGGTTTGTTTGTGATCAGTGAGAGAAATTTAAGGACTTGACTTAGGTTTTGGTTTGGACTTGAATTTTCTATGAATCTTATCTATCTTCTTAATGGTTTATTTTACCCTTTCACACCATCCAATCACTTAACAATTGATTAAAATAATAAGAAAATGATTATTTTAAAAGTTTATTATAGGGTTGGGCCTATGTTGGGCACTTTGACCGTAAGAGGAGGAATTATTCATAATAAGATATTAGCTTGAATTGAAATGTTCTTATCATTTGTTTTTTATCCTTCAATAAAAAAATTTCATTCTCTTTATAAAAAATAGGAGGTATAATTAATAAAGATTTCTTTTTCAATTTATCCCTAAAGTTGAATACATCATCCAGTGCTTTGAAAATTATGTTAATTGTTAAATCAAGATTTATAAGAATATTTCTTTCTTAGTGGATTGACCCCCAATTATAACAAAACAAACAATTCTGCTCTTGATTTTAAATTTAATAATTTTCTAATTTAAGGGAATTTAATGATAAACGTTTGTTGACATTCTATCTTTCCATTTTTTTTATAAAAGGGTGACAATTAATCAAATTTTATTCACCCACAGAAAGTTTTTTTTTTTAAAAAAAAAACCGATAACTTGTTGGGCTTAAAGCCTAATGACTACTTTAAATTATTTTTACTTCACCAATCTTTTTATTTACTTACTTAAATAATGATTGAAGCCCATTTTTCTTCATCATTTTAAGTTTTGAGTTTATTTAGTTTTGCTGATAGAAGACAGCCTTTGGAGGAAGTGTTTCTCATGCATGATCTTAATAAAGGGGGAGGAGTGGAATGATGCATTTATGTTTAAGGTGGAATTGTCCAAAATTGTCATATTTGCATGTGAAAAATAGCCTCTTTATTACGTAGGGATAAGACTGCGTACTATTTGACCTTCCCAAATCTCGATTCACTGTGAGACTTCGGATTAGATATAATGATGATGACGATGAAATTGTGCAGAATGTTGTCCAAGTCTTATCCTACGATGCAAACGAATTCAACTAGAATTACCTTCTTTTCCCTTCCAATTTGCCTCTCAAACCTTCTCCATCGTTGTTCTTTCCCTTCTTAGGATTTATTTCTTATAAAAAACGACGATTATTTTATTAGCATAAAAAATTGATATTAAAACCCAATTTTCTAACATACTGGTTGACTAGTGTTTCTTGATATATAATGCTACTCTAAATTTAGGATACAATGATCTCTCCATAACATTGAATCAACTTTAAATATCCTCTTACAAATTATAGATAATTCTCTTTTTTATAGATGTAGTCTTTTAAATTATCTCATTTGAAATTATTTCAAAATACTAAACAGTATTTTTTTTTTCACCAAATATTAGTAAGAACATCTTTTATTATCATCAAAATTACACATTAAAATAGACATCTAGAATTTGTAAATATCAAAATTTTCATTTAATAATTCGAATTTGATTCATGGTGTCTTAAATGCAAAAGAAAATGAAATTAAAACTTCATAACAAACAATTAGTGACCGAATATCACAAATTAGCGCAAGGTCAAGATTTCATGATTATCGTCCCTAATGCCTCACACAACCCCAATTTCGCCTTGCCTTCAAATTAACTGTGCCCTTTATATATAAACATTCGCATAGAACAAAGCCTTGCACATATGATCATTCCACACACATTTCCCTCTCTTTGTAAACCCCCCAACTTTTCCTTTTATTTGAATATAATATTTTATTTTTGATGAATAATATTTTTACTTGAATAGTAATTTTTGGAGAGCCAACCCTGAAAATTTTAAAATTATGCAGAATAGGTGTTGGACTCTAATGATAATGAAACAGATTAAAAATAAGTCTGATCGAATAGATTTTGGGAGTTCCGAAAGTTTATGATTAAAATGTCCTTTTTAGAAAATAATAAATATTTATGATTTTAAACCCATTCAAAAAAAATTTTAAAGCATCCAATCAATAAGTATTGACCCTAATTAGGATATTTCATGGTCAATTTGATGATAAGACAGGTGTGGAATATTTTCAATTTTTCATTAAAGGACAATTTGTTCTTTTTACATAAAATGATATTAGTAGATTAATGAGTTACACTTAATGACCAATTAGAGAATTTCTTAAGAGTTAAGAATTAGATCAATTAGAAGATAGACATGTGTAATGCACAAAAGAGTATAAAAAACAAAAATGAAGACATAAATGACACGTGTAGGCATTATTGCCTTGCCAATACTTTTTAAGAAATGTTGAATATCCATGAATATGTTTTGATTGTATTTTTGTACAAAGAATGCATGTATACGAAGGTTTTTTAATTAAATGCATGAAGATGTTTTAGCTTTTTTAAAATCAATTATTTTAATTGTTTGAGATTGCTTGTGAGTAGATTTGAAGTTTCAAATTTGTAATGGAAAATTTGGTGTGAACATAGAAATGTTTTAAACTTTGACTGAAATTTTGAAAATTTTGAAAATGTTAAAATGCAATCGTTATGTTGCTAAAATTTTTAATAAAATTATTTTTGAGGAAGATTACAAATACTTCAGTTTGTCAATCACGTTATCTCTTGGAAGGCTATGATTTCGTGATTAAGGTAGCACTTGAACTTGACTATAATTGAAAGGTAAAAAGGAAAATTTAAATAACAGACTAGAAAAAGTCATCAAAATTTGAGTTCTTGCATCAATGGAGATTGTAAACTCTAATAGTGACCAACAGTCGTTACGTAATGGCATGTACAAGGACAAAAGAATATGAAGCCATCCAAAGTAGTTGAAATTTGAGGGAACGTTGTCTTTTCATATTTTTAGCCCACACGGTCAGCCTTTAACTTTCTAACCATTATATTGTCAATAGTTAAGCATAACAATGTTGATCCGTTACATTATTCTGTATTTACTTTCTTTTAGGAGCATTTATCTATCCAATAAATAGGACTTACAAAATTAAACGGATGGATACTCATAAAATAGAGTAAGGCATAAAATAACGGAACTAAGAGATCTGAATAGGAGTTTGCGTTAGCCACAATAGCTAATTACTATTAATGAAAGTATACAGGTCTGACGTACTATTATAAGTTTGAGAGAAGGCGAATGATAATAGAGATGTCAAAAAAGGCCTGATTTGGCCGATTTTGACCGGATTAACTGGGTTATAGGCTCAATTGTTACTTTCAAAACGAAATTGTCGATCGGACCAAAATTGAATAAGTGTTTTGGTGCGCTTCCACCTTCAAGGCATCTTTTGGGTAGCTCAGTAATATTAGAGCCACCACATTTTTATCTGGGTCACCCCCACGTTACAAATTTAAATCCTATAAATATAATGTGAGAATAGAATTGTAGTTAAGTACCCTCTGACTGTGGCCCCATACGTGATATCAGAGTATACACAAATAGAGCGCAGTTGTTGTATAAGTAATTTGGTGCGTTTCTACCTTCAAGACAGCTTTTGAGTAGCTTAGTTGAGAGAGAATTTTTGTGACCCACAAATCACTATTAAGTTGTATAAGTGATTTGGTATGGTTTTACCTTCAAGGTATCTTTTAGGTAGCTCAGTGATATCAAAACTACCAAGTTTCGACCTGGGTGATCTCGCATTGTATGTTTGAATCCCAAAAATATTACGTGAAAATGGAGCCGTATTTAAGTGCCATGTGACATCAGAGTATGCGCAAATCGAACGTAATAGTTGTATAAGTGATTTGGTGCAATTCTACCCTCAAGGCTGTCTGTCTTTTGGGTAACTCTTATAAAGGAGGCTGTACGAACATATTTTGGCTGTTGCATTTTGATCACAAGTCGCTATAGAGCCAAACAGAGAAAAAGTACAAACTTCCGGACCGGAACGATTTCACAAGCCATTTTGACCACGTCAGTGCAGTAGTTTGACCATATATAACTGAAGGCTTCGTTCTCGGAGAAAAAGAACCCAAGTACAAGCCTATTTGGGCGGGTTAAAAAAATGAGCCGTTTCATTTTTCAAGCAGGTAACTCGACTCCAGTTTATCTCATGCCGGGTATTGATTCGGTTGAAAAAAACATTAGATGAGAATGAATGATAGAAATTTTTATCCCAAGAAGACTTATGAGTTGCAGTTTCCACTTTTGTTTAGTCGATTTTAAGCATTTGGCCATTAGGGAAGTTGCAATTTCCAGTTTTGTTTAGTCAATTTTAAGTACTTAGCCATTAAGGAGGTCGTTCAAATGCTCTCAAACTAGACAGAAGCTATGCTATACATTAGATAACTCCCTCCAAATGTGAAATAAACAAAAATGAGCATCATAAAACCACAAGATACGACATAATGATTTACACGACTGCCATAAAGATGCATTGGCTCGAAACTTGAAAAACCAAGACAAGAGTCTGGGGTCAAGCCCTCGTACCACGTTTTGCCTCCATACAACTAGTTTCGTAAGCAGAGTCCTTTTCATGTCTTCGGTAAACTCGCCTAGTTCAGATTTTTAACAAAACTACTCGGTTGGCCTCTCTTACCTTCAATTACCATCATCAGAAGCTTTCAAGTAAACTGTTTCACCGCCATCACCACTTTGGCCTCCGGAGCTTCCACCTCGACCTTCACTAGACCCAGCACTCCCAATATCTTGGTTGCTCCCGCCAGCCATTCCCCTACCACTAGCATCTCGACTAAAATCAGGAAACCCTCCAGCACCAAGGGCCCCACCTGCTGCAGAGTTAGCCTCGCCCTGTAACATGTGAAGTCCTGTGCTTCCACCTGAGCTTATGCCAAGTTGGCTGTGCAAGGCTTGATGTTGCTGCAGCGCTGAGTACGGTTGTTGTGCATACAGCAAGGAGGAACGAGCAGCCAAATAAGATTGCTGTGTCATCTGTTGAGCTTGTTGCTGCTGCATGTAATGTACTCCTGGTTGCATAATGCCACTGGAAGGGTACTGTAGGAATTTAAGAGTAGACCAACAAGTATGAATTCAAATCTTATGAAAACACACACCTAGTATGTACAAAGCGTTAAAGGTTGTACTTTCAACAGTTGGAAACGCTGAATTTTTAGTTTCCACCATCTTGTTGGATGTATGCTTTACTTTCAGAAACAGTACTATACCTGGCTATGCACAGTAGCTGGTTGGGGTTGAGAATCAGCAATTGCAGCCAAGTACATGAGATTACGCTGTAGCCTTGCTTGGTTCCTATTAACAAGAAGGTTTGTTTTGGAACTTCAAAGGGATTCCTATTCAAAAAGCTTGACAAGCAACACTTAAGTCCACCTAGACTAAAGGGGATTTTAGTTTCTATTACTTTTCATGCATTCAGTCCTTAATTCTTACGTCAAATGACACTTTTTCACTGGCCAAATTAATGTTCAATAACCATGACTGGATCTTAACATATACGTCAGGCAGTACTTTCCCGGGAGAATTAACAGAAAACATACAACCATGATATACATTGGAGAAGGAAAAGATTGTCCAAATGTTTACTTTGGCATAGACTACTTTAGCTAATGCATGCCAATTCCTAGGTTATAAACCTCATTCTTTTTACACAGCCTAACAGTTAAAATCAGCAATCAGACAATAAAATCCTCACTGAATAGTGCACTAGCTAATTTACTTGCCAACCCCAATGACTATTCCTTCTTTATATCCTCCATAACTTTCAGTTATTCTCATTTACATTTCATGTTTTTAACAGTAGGGGGCTCTTTCCAAAGAACAACATATGTTGCAGCTTAGAAAAGCCAGAGCTTACTCTGCACACTCGCTAAGTTTCCCAGAATTCTGGCTCTCAACAATCTTCAAAATCAAAGACTTATTTTCATCAAGATACTGCATGAAAAAAAAAATTCCAGTTAAGTGAAAAAAGATCAAAATATATATCAATGGCAGAATTGAACGCCAACCGGTCAAAGAAAACTCAATAATTTCAAGGAGAAAAAGGTTTTATCTTAGAAAGGCATGTGCGCCAATGAAAACTTAATACTGGAGAAAAGTATTATGTTTGGCTTCATTTGGCAGGTATGACATACAGAAAAAGGTTAATTTTCAGTCATTCTCCTTCTATAAGTAAAAAAAGAAAAAGTCTTCAAGAGAGCCTGTCCTTAGAATATATTTTGAAAACCAGTTTCCTATGTACTCATAATGGAAATATAGGTGGAAATATAGTGCTCTGGTAAAGTTTAATTAAATTATTAATCAAGCTTAACAAAACAATAAAATTTGACACGCTCCTTTTTTCTCTTTATTGAGTTCAAGACATGCCATGCATGCAATCAAAGATCTAATAAAGGGGCCTTATAGCTGATATGAAACAAGCGCATAATTTGATCGACCTTTGAATCCTTGAGTAGTGGAAAGACAAAGCTTAATCTCAGAAATTTCTGACATTTAAGGAAGAATACCATGCAATAGACCACACCAGGCAGTCTCTGCCTTGAGTTTCTGGCTCTCACTTCCAGAAATGTTCCAATAAGATAAAATTTAGACAAAAACGGGGCCTATGTAAGGGATCTTAAGAATATATAAGAAGGTTATGAAATTGCAAGTATTATTAACTCAAACAATTAGGGGCATCATTAGTACAGATACAGAACTCTCCAGTATAGATAGTACTGGTAAGCTAATCAAAAAAATCAAGCTATAAACTAGATGCTTTGACAATACTTGGCAAAACTCTAAGTAGTCATACAAGGCAAACAAGCTCTAAGCCCCTAAGCATCAAGTTCTGCGCATGTATAGCTAAGCTTAGGTCATAACCTAATATGTTTAATATCAACATCAACCACAAAATTTAGAAGAACAAACCTAGATTTACAATGAAAACACTTAGCAATTGTTAATTTTGGTGTAATACAGGTAAGATTACTTGGGATAATGCAAGAAGACAAGGCAAGTAAATCTAAGAATTTATGGCTTAGAAGCCAACTACATATCAGCATAAAACACCTGTCTGGTTTTTTTTTATTGAGATTTCCATACAGATGTTACTACATAGATAAGAATGAAAGATAGTCTACAACTGAAAATATATGAAAAAGATCAAAAGCAAATCAGTAATACATAAAATTCTAAGAGAGGACCACTGGAGAAGGAACATCAGCATTAACAGTGAACATGTCCAACCAAATGACTGCCTATAAAATGAAACATATTAGTAGAGGAACAACAGTCAAAATTGCATCAGGAACATAGCAATGAACCCTAGCACCCCATGTAATGACCGGAACCAATTATTGATTTCATGCACATGATGAAAAGATAGTACAATAGAAACTTGCAAATCTTAATCATTTGATTTTAGAAACGTATTATACGAGCGTGTCAAAGGCTGATACAGAAGTATATTATGTGAACAAGAAAACAGAAAACTATTTGGACGAGGTAGTGGTGCCAATCATGTAGTACTTAATTTGATAATACTTAGAAATTCACAAAGAATCTATGGTCACCCATAATTTTTCATCACAGGTTATTTCCTGTCCAAAGATTGGAGCGCCACATGTGCAATGTGTTTATTTATGAGGGTTCCTATTATTAAAAAAAAAAATTTTTTTTGGTCCATAATCATCTCCTTTTCTTCCTACTTAAGGCCTTACTAGAACACCTTTTAATTGCATATCAGCACTTAGCAACACCGACAAGTTAACAACCCAAAAAGCAGTTCTGAGAACCTTTTGTATTAAGAAATGCATCGGAAAATAAATGTAACAACTGCACCACCCTAACCACTTTAACTAAGGAAAGAAAAAGTTCGGCAACAAGATACCTATTCTTATATTAAAGAAAGACAATGCAATTTGTCCAAACTCATGGCAATAAGCCCAACAACTCCGATGTCAAAAAGATCCCCAGAACTTTAAAACCATGGCCACGAGATTAACTTTCAAACTGACACACCATCTAGCTAGCAAATTAGTCATCAGGCATTTTTCATGTTTCAGCACTGTCATGTTTTGGTCAAAGAACATGAGACATACCAGCTTCCATTGCAAAACATTAGCAGGTCGGATACTCATTCTTCTCCTTGACTTAATCGTTAACATAAAATATGAAGGAACTAAGTTGAGATCTCTAAAAAATATTAACATTATATTGCTGTCAATATTGAACAAGAAAAACAAGCTAACCAAAGCACACTTAAAAAACAAAAGTTGAAAGACCAACAGATGAACGATATGTCATGGACATACTGGAGAAAACTTCTCCCAGGTTCCTCTTTAATGGATAAGCCGCAGAACTCTGGCTCCATTAAGAGATTGCCACAAGATGAAGGATTAGGAAGTCTCAATGCCAGAAAACCGCATGGACAAACAATGAAAGAAGCTGCAAATCTACCCATAGCAACCACCAACAAAAGAAAAACCCCAGCATTTGTCACGAATAGGAAACAACCAGAGAAAGGAAGAGAAGCCAGTTATTAGAGTACGCCCATACTGAACAAATTAACAGATTATGCACTGGGAAGCTCAAAGAGAATAACAAGGTTAACAATGGCGAGAACAATATTACAGTGAACCTTTCAAAAGGCATGAATAATAAGGGAAACTAACAAACGAAAGCTAACGAAAAAATTTGGAAAACACAGCTTCTAACACCCAAAATGCGTAACAATCCGAAAGGAAAAAGAAAAAGTTAAGAAATACTTTGCAAATTCTACCCACAGTAATATAAACCAATTAATATGGCATAGAACCAAAAGGAAATATCAAACCCTTTGGAGATATGAAGAAGAAAAAGCGACACACAAGGCGCAAATCGACAAAGGTAAAAGGGAAAAAAAGCATATAAAGATAGAAAAAAGTTGGTGCGGAGAAGAAGAGGAAACGAGACGAGAAGAGAGGACCTGTTGGATATGATCAGTGGTGACGTTGCTGGGGTAATAAGCTGCCATCATGGGCTGCATCTGCATCAGGTGCTGTTGCATATTTCTTAACTTATACTATACACTAACGCATACACACACACACGCTCTATCTCTCTTACTCTCAATCAATATCTATAACCCACTGAGCTAAAGGCCTCGGGTATTCACGGCAAATAAGCAAAAACGAGATGCCTTTTCCTTTCCGAGTTTTCACTTTTTTCCCAACTCTCTCTCTCTTTCTCCTGACGGACACGAACACAAGACAGTGAGAGAGCGAGCTCGCCTAGTCGCAAGGTAATAAGTGAAAGAGAAGGACTTTAGTTTGGAGGGGTTTACTTTTTTTCTTGTCTGTTTGCTTGCTGGCAAAAGCAGCACCTTTCTTGATTTCCTTATCTCTCTAGGATTTGGAGTAGCGTCACGTGATGGAAGAGATAGAACAGTGAAAGAGACATGGGTACAAAAGAGTGAAGTAAACAGGAGAGTAAAGTAATGTGTACTAATAGGAGTTAGCATGGCCTTTAACAGGGCAGTTTTGGTCCAACCCCACCCCAGTCCAGGTTTTACATGTGTGGCCGTCTGTCTGTCTGACATGTACGGCATTTGAGATTCCGTGCTTACGCGCCATCAATTGGTTTTAGAAAGGTAGGTATCAGCCCCTGCAACACCAAGACGCCCTTTGGTTGGACCATAAATTAGCAATGGTTTGCCATTTATTGTTAGGAAGTGACTCTAAATCATAATTAAATCGAGGACCACATCTCCAAAGGTTATTTTTAGCACAAAATCGAAATGAAATCCCCATATATCTGATGACGTTCCCTGGAGGAGATGACCACTCTATGCTGCTCACCGGCTTCTAATGATCATTTGATAATGCTCTACAGTAACTTTTGATGGAAATTATGTTGGAGAAAGAATAGATCGGGTGTAATCGGCAACTCTATTACTTTTAAAATTTTGAATACATTATTATATCTTTTACTTGTTACTGGTATCTGATGACAATAAATAAGCATGTTAAGTACAAGAAAGGGTATATATATGTTCATAATTATATATATATATATATATATATGGGTGTGTTTATGGGCGCGCTCTCATCAATTTGACTGCTACTTAATGTGCGTTATTGAGTGGCAACTGCTCATGCACGTTGGTTACGTAATAGTAATCAACCACACTTACTTGAAACATTATTTTGTTGGTAGAATAAAATATGGCAGCAACTTTCTGTTTATAATGTTGCAAGAATTATTCCAACTGCTCTGGACAAGTAGCATAGGGCAACCAAAAATGCCATGAATGTCAGTTCTCTTTTCTATCTCAACTGTTATGTTTATAAAACATGAGAATAATATTCTATTATCATTAGGATTAACTATAGCTTGTTATATATGCCATTTTAATAATGCACCCCAAAAAACACTATAAATTCTACCAAAAGTTGACAATTTGCGGAAAGAAACAATGATATTACTAAGGTGTATAAAAAACACTATAAATTCTACCAAAAGTTGACAATTTGCGGAAAGAAACAATGATATTACTAAGGTGTATAAGTAATCAGATGACTGCTATCAAAAAGTTGACTGCCTTTAAGATTTCTCAAACAGGTTCTCTTCCCAATGTGAAAGTACTACATTTGTTTTGTTATTCAGGGACACACTTATCCTGCCTAAAGCAGGCTGCAAAACTCATTTGACACAACCCTCAAGCCAATATTGAAACTGGCATAAAGTAAAACATTTTCAATTGTTAAAATGGGGCCCAAGACCTCACACCTTCACATGCCTTTCTGCTGGTCTAGTCCGGTCCATTTCCGGCCGGAATTATTAGGATTTTGTACCTCATGAGCAAGAAATACTAAGAAGGTCAAACTGAACCCCCAAGGAAACTTATCCTTCGGCAGTCACTCTTCAGGAATCTAATGAATTGGAGCTGTAAGGTATAGCTTTGGTAATGGCTCACTCGTAACTTAACCTTGGTCTCCAACCCCACCATCATCAAACATCATATGCCTTCGGCTTTAGGTAGAGGGCTACGGTTACTTTTGTCGGATGCCAAAATTAACAATTGCACAGCGTAAAGAAGAATTGTGATAAGGTAGGTGATGCTCCCAGCTAACCATACATGATGGGTGGTTGGGGTGTCTCATTGATTGGTGTAGTCAGAATTCCAATCCTGTCTTCGCCTTTCAATGTCCTTGCTTGCCCATGTTCTTATAGCTTTTGTGGTGTTGCTTATCTTGTCCCCGACGACTCGCAACAGAGCCTCTCTTTCATTGGATTCCACGCGCTTTCAATAAGGGTCGTAGTTTTATGCTTGTTTCTCTTGTTATAAGCAAATGGCTCGTTTGTTCTTTCAAGGGGGCTTAGGACGACGATGACAATTTATATTGCATAAATTATTTTTGTATTAATAAATAGCAATGTTTTAAAAACTGAACTGGACATTGAACCGGTCGAAGTAGAAGTTTAAGATTTAAAGGTTTAATCGGTAGTGAATCACTATAAAACCGGTAAATAATAAATAAGAAATAAATTTTATAAAAACAAATAAAAATAAAATATTTAATTGAAATAAAAATACACCAATGCCTATTATTATATAATGAATTAATAATAAATAAATAGAATCTAATATAAATATTAAAATAACAATACAAATCAAAATTGTATTTCTGAAGAAGGTTATATCTCATCATCATCAAAAGCTCCAAATTCTGCAATGCTATTTAAATATTCGTAAACTATGCTTTCATCTAAAGTACTTGCATCAACTTCTTCGACTGCATTAAAATAAATTACAAATTAGTAATGTATAAAATTATTCTCAATTGTAAACTTGTAATACAGTATAATTATAACTTAAATATGATCAAAATAAGATATGAACTAACCATCAGTAGATGTTCTTAATTCATTCGTTGTGACAAATGTATTTTCTTCATAAATCGTCTTTTCAAGTTCATTATAATCAAGATCAGGTGATGGTTCTTTTTCTTCAATCCAAAAATCAGCATGTTCAATACAATCAATATGAACTGGATCATATGTTCTCTTCCACGGATAACTAGGGAAGTTTTGCATGTAAGTCAGCTTTGCCCGTTCTTTTAACGTTGGATAAAATAATAAAGTTCATGAGTAGTGGATGATTCGCTAAAAATGTTCAGATGATTTTTTCTTCACTCCGTATTTTATTCCGTGATCGTTAATTTCCTCCTCTTTAGAATTCAACTTGGACAATAAGAATACGTGAATGGAAAAAAGGCAATTTCAAGATTTTCTAAAAAACTTCAAATATTTTCATTTACTTTAAGAGTCAAAATTTATGCACAAATAAAATGTTTTAAATTTCTCAAAGTGAACTTTCAATAATAGCTTTATCTAGAAGAGATGTACGTTGGGCTACATAATATGCTTTTAAAAAATAAACTTTCAAAGTTAAAAGTGAATAAAAATATAATAGACCGGGTTCATTGCGTATTAATTAATGCCTATTAACTATTCAATTTCTCTAGCTAGAAGATTTGTCTCGTTGGCATTTATCTACTCGGCAAGTTTTTAAGATGGCATGGCCAATGATGTATATATATCAACGTTACGAATACTGTATCGGACTTGATACTGAATTGGATTTTGGTACGATAATGTACCAGTATCGGTTGATACCGGGTACAGTTTCGGATAATTTTTTAAATTTATAAAATACTTCCTGAATTTTTTTAAAAATTACAAAATAGTACATTGTCATATTGTACAGTTGTACATTTTTAGTTTATATATATATTTATTATATTCTAATTATTTCTATATATAATAATT
>JAOQMP010000072.1:91912-104720 GCA_027563575.1 Erythroxylum pedicellare | reverse complement strand
TATTATTATTATTATTAATTATTGCTATTGCTGTTATTATTAATTATTATTATAAATTTTGTACTTATTATTATTATACAAAATTAATTTTCTTCTTCTTATTTTTATAATCATTATTATTCATAATTAAGTTTCTTATTATTATTGTGATTATTTAATTCCTTATTATTATTAATTTTCTTCCTCTTCTTCTTCTTCTTCCATAATTAATTAATAATAATTATTATTATTATATGCAATTAATTTCTTATTGTTATTTTTATTATGATTATTTGTTAACTTTTTTACTAATACAAATCATTCATTTTAAAATAATCAATAAATTACATATTTCTAATAATATTATACTGTAGGGGTATTTTAGTAATTAATACTGTTTTATATTCTGTCAACTGCAACCAAACATATTTCTGTCCTCGAGACGGAGACAGTTTTATCTGTTTTGTCCATCACAACCAAACACCTCACTGTCTCCAATTTTTGTTTTATTCTGTTTCCAAATTTTTGTTTCGTTCCGTCTCTGCATATGGGAGACAGCAATCATATGCAGCGTTAAGTCATGCTTATACAAGGTGGCTTACGACCGTGAGTCCTATGCCTTACACTCACGGTCGTGAATATATAGTTGTCCCAAACCTTAATTTATAGTATAAATACATCGTTTGACAGCAAAAATGATATGATTTCATTTGGGGAAGCATTTTTGAGTGGCAAGCTTTCGATTTTAAAGAGAAGAAGGGGCAAAGTTTCATTTCATTAGAGAACCATAGAAAGCTAGCTTCTTGACGCTGGTTCAGAGGCAATATCGATATCGAAGAACCCGATTAAGCATTTCTCTCATTATTTTTGTTATTCTTTCTCTCTTAGGAATTAATTATGTTATCATATGTCTATTGTTTGGGTGTTTTGTAAGAGTGATTGAATGTTCTATTTGATTGTTTTTATGTATGAACCCATTGTTAGAATTTTAATATAATCTATAATTATTATGCTGAGATTCATTTGGGGCAACTAATAGTTTTTAATCATTAAGGGTAACATAAACTATGTTAAATAACCCGAGCTTGTGTGATTGTTGCCTTGTTAATTTGTTTTCCTAACTCATAATGTGGCCGCCCAGTTAAATCTAGAGAGTTTGTTCTAGGCTATTTGATAGTTAGGTTTAATTGATGAGCTCTTCTTAATTAAACATGACTTAAAGAAAAATCGGGATTAATAGAGCTTATTGCTAACCTACGATTAATAGTTGCTAGGAGAGGTAAAAAAACAACAATTTAATGAAGTATGTTTGATTGTGTGTAGGCCGAGATTGAACCAATAATCGGGTCTTTAATGAATTCATCACTTTCATCACTTTTTAATGTTTTCTTTAATTTTTTTCATTAGTTTAGTTTCATTTTATTTTCTTATTTGAAACCAAACCAAACTCCCCATAACCTAAGCACCAATTATTTTCAGTACAAAAGCTAATCGAACAGTCTTTGTGGGATTGACCTAGAATCACCACTGTTATAGTTGTAGGTTTAGTTATTTTGAGTAATGTTATAACGCGCTATGTCAAATTTCGGCGTCATTGCTGAGGATTGTGATGCTTTAGTTTTTGTTTTTGAATTTAATTGGTGTTTTGTAAATATTTGTTCAACAAAAAGAAAGAGAGAATCAAACAAATAAACAAGTGTTTTCTCTTTTTATGTTATTTTTAGGACTATATAGTCATAATTAAAAAGTGAATTGACTAGAAGAATCCATGATAACTTTAACATATACTTTTGCTCTTGTGATTGACCAATATGCGTTATCTTTAGAAGAGTATTGACTAGTATTTAACAAGTGCTAGTGAGATTTTAAGCCTTTATAGATTGATAGATCTATATTAGTCTTATTGTCTTTTGTTTATGTGTGACCTTCATGACATGTACATCCTGACTTTGCTTTGATTTTCTATTTAAGACCACATTTTTATCATATGTGTGAACATAGAAATGATATAGGCATTCTTTGTTTCGTAAGTTATATAAACCAAATAGCCTACCTATTTATATGATTTTCCTTTTAATAAACCCTTTTGAGCTTTATTTGCCTTTTCTTTTTGTGCTAACCACCTTACATGCTTTAAACTGGACTAAATGTCCTACCCAAGTTTTAAAGCTAGTGTAGCATTTTTTTATCGTTAATGATTGTGGATGTACAAGAGTATAAGTGTAGGGATGTGCATATGTGTGAGATGATTGTGATTATTGGGATGCTATTTTATGTCTTATCAATGAAATTCCATGTTGATGTAGCTTCTTTAAGAAAAAGAGCAGAGAAAAAAGAAAAAATGTTTGAATAAAGTATCAAGGAGGAAATGCATATGTTTTACGAAGTTATTTATGATTAGTTTTCCCTCCTAAAGTGGTATTAAATTGTTAATTTGAATATAATGCATATAAGGTAGATGTGACTTTGAAGGATCACTCCTTGTAGTTTCAATGTATTGTCATCAATTGTATGAGTGACTCCTTTTAGTTGATTATACTTCATAAGGTTTATAGTATGAGAGCCTGAATTTGAGTTATGAAACATAGTTTTTTTCATTAATCATAATTGATGTAAACAAATTTGAGTAAATGTTGGTTTTTGCGCTTGATGTTATATTGAGTGCTTTTCTTATTACACTACTTTTGATGGCTTTTACACTACATTATCCAAATACATCTCACCTTAACTCTTGCCTACATTACAACCTTAAAAAGGCCTTTGATTCATGATTATGCATGTGAACCTTAACGATGGAGAGAATAAATGATAAAAAGTTATGGAAGGTCATCATTATGAATGGTATTTAAATGTACCCATGAATATATCTTGTTTAAACACATTTTGTACAAGTCTACCTCTATATTGCTCAGTTTCTAAAGGTGAAAAATGTTGATTGATCGTAAGTAGAATAGTTGATTTTTGATTTCTTGCTATGGCTTTTGAAAGTTATTCATCTTTGTTTATGATTATATATTTTTTGAAAATATGGGAAATATGATGTTTTACCTGAGGATGATCAAAAGCTAAGTGTGGGGGAAATTGATTTATGCTTAATTGATTATAAATTTATTCCATAACACTTAGTAATTAATGATATGAAATGCTTAAGACATTCATTTTAGTTCATATTTGGTTTTAGGTACAATTCGGAAGCGAAAGAGCTGAAGTGAGTCAAAAGCACTCTATTTGAGCCGTCTTCTTGAGATTCACACTCAATTATCTTCATAGAGCAAGAAGAAGAATGATTAGAGCAAGAGAAGACAACAAAATAATAAAATGAAGAGCATGAAGAATGAAGAGTGTAGAACATACCTCATGACCAATGAAATTGTCATTGTCGTGAGACAACTATGACAATTGTGTCATCATATAAGGTGGCTCATAGTTGTGAGTCCTATGTCTCACACTCACGGCCATGAAAATCATCTACACTCCCATGACTACTATATAGTTATCCTAAGCCCTACTTTTTAGTATAAATACATTGTTTGATGACAGAAATGATATGTTTTTGTTTCAAAGAAGCGTTTTTGAGTGGTGAACTCAGTTTTGATGAGAAAAAGGGGCAAAGTTCGATTCCTTTGGAGACCCATAAAGAGCTAGCTTCCTGACACCAGTTCGCAGCTGATATTAATGCCGAAGAACCTGGTTAAGCATTTCTCTCAATGTTTTTTTTTGTTCTTTCTCTCTTAATGATTGATTATGTTATCCAATGTCTATTTTTTGTGTGTTGTGTAAGAATGATTGAATGTTCTATTTTATTATTTGGATGTATGAACCCATTGCTAGAATTTCTATATAATTCGTAATTGTTATGTTGAGATTCATTTGTAACAACTAATAGTTTTTAATCATTAGGAATAGCATAACTTAGTTTAAATGACCCGAGCTTGTATGATTGCTTCCTTGATTAATCTATTTTCCTAACTTATAATGTGGCTTTCCAATTAAATCCAGAGATCCTGTTTTAAGTTGTTCGATAACTAGGTTTAATTAATGAGCTCTTCTTAATTAAGCATGACTTAAGGAAAAACCTGGGTTAATAGAGTTTATTGTTAACCTACGATCAATAATTGCTAGGAGAGGTATGAGAATAATAATTCAATGAAATATGTTTGATTATATGTAGGTTGAGATTGAACCAATGACTAGGTCCATAACAAATTCATCACTTTTAATCACTTTTTAATGTTTTCTTTAATTTGTTTTCATTAGCTTAGTTTTATTTTATTTTCTTATTAGAAACCAAACCCAATCCCCCTCACATAACCCAAACACCAATTATTTTCATTACAAAAGGTAACCAAACACTCTCTATGAGATCGTCTTAGACTCACCACTATTATAGTTGTAGGTCTAGTTATTTTGAATAGTATTACAATGCATTACATCAATGTCTTCATAATTTTCACATGATTGTTGAATATTATTGTATATATTAAAAGATTAAAAGATAAACTTTCAATTTGATTTTTATATGCATATGGCTTTTTGATTGCTTAGAATAAATGTGAGTTAATCAAATAAATAAAAAATGATTATCATCCAAGTTTAAAATGAAAGATGTAAATGAAATTATATACATTTTTAGAGTAAAGATGTCAAGAGATCACTCAAAGATATCATTGTCTCTTTCACAAGAAGTATACTTCTAATACAGTTGGAAGTCTCATATAAGTAATGATATATACAAGACTAGATATTTGTTACATTGATGAAATGGTAAATAGATATTAGTCAAATATAGGTCAAGCACATTAAAAAGCTATAAAGACAATATTGAAGTATTTAAAAGGTACTATTAATTACACCTTCTATTATCAAGGGAATGGCTTAGGCATGCAAGGGTATACAGATTTAGATTGGGGAGAAGATTTAAATAAGATAAAATCTACCTCTACAATTGTTTTCTTGTTTAACATTGGTTTAATATTATAGGAAAGTGAACTAATTCTATGTTACTTTTATCAATAATAAAAATTGAATATATAGCATGTTTAGCTGCAGTAGAAGAAGTTGTTTTGACTTACATAATTTTTTGGTTCATTTGGGAGTTACTAAAATAAAAAATGATCTAGTAGTAATTAATTGCGACAATTAAGCAATAACATCTTATACCAAAGATCCCAATTTTTATTGCAAAATTAAGCATATATATACGCATATAGACTCAGTAGAATATCGTAAAATATATAGTTGGACAAGGTGAAGTGGCATGAATTATATATCTATATGTGATATGGTGATAGACCCAATGAAAAAACTAATTTTTTTTAGTATAAATGTATTGGATATGTAAAGTTAATAACACAATGTAGATATTGGTATCTTATTGATAAACATCTCTAATTGTATGTTTATCATTTTATTATCATGTCTAAATGCAAAAATATGTGTTGACGTTATTTATTAAGTGATAATCATTATATACAATATGATTCTAAAATATGTTTCCTCAATGTAAATTTTTTTGAATGTGATTAGAAGAATATGTCATAAATATAAGAGATTGACGCTTTTATACAAGCAATCACCTCTTTTATTTGTAGCAAGTAGAGATGAAACATTTTAAAAGTTTGTTATCTATGTGATAATTAAGAGAAGGAAGTTTGAATCATAAATGTTGTTTTATATGATAAAACAAAAAATAGTTTGAAATGATCAAATGATTACTATATTTGTTTTAAGTTGCCAAATGAAAGTTTTAATAATTATGAATTTTAGAATGGAGTAGCACACTTTGACAAATATGCTTGATACAACATTTTAATAATAAAATACGTCCATTCTAAATAAAAAAATCAATACCATAATATACAAGTGTTAGCATATTATATAATCGTTTATAAAAAGTGATCCAAAAGGTTAAATGAAGAATGCTCTTATAACTTTGTCTAATTTTAAAGTAATAAATTTAAGATTTTTTATTTTAATATTACAAAAAGCATGCTTAGTGCAATTATATCAAAATTTTGACGGATGAATCCCAAAAAGAAAAAGAAAAAGAAAAACTCATAAGTGGCCATCATTTCTTAACGAAATAATGGTTACAATTATAAGCTCATGAAAATAAATAAAATTAAAGAAGAATAAGGATTGTGATATATAAACTATTCGTATAATATACAAAATATATAAAAATATCAAATCATTAATCCAAATATCTTATATTTCTACAGATATATGGTAATAAGTTTGAAAAAATTACAAAACTTTAATTGATTAATTATATAATGTGTGAATAGGAGATAAATTATCATATTATTATTATTGGTTAATACCTAAAGGAATTGTAATAGTTTTATAATTATAATGTTTTAAAATAAAAAGAAAAGGGAGGAAGAAAGACCGTAAATAATTTAGTCTGGTGAGTGGTACTATAACTTGGTATACGAAATCAAATGTTCCGTGTAATTAATTTATGCAACGGCTGACAGAGGTTTATTAAAAAAACACACGAAAAGACCACTATCGAGTAAATGCCTGCCTCTGCCTCTGCCTCTCACTCATTTCATACCGTCTATTTCCAATTTACACTTCTTGCGGTCATCGAAAGGGGTGCCGAACGCATGCACGCATTTGCCTAGGGTTTGCAGTTCCAGAAAACAAAAAGGACAGCTGCGCCAATTCTGACATCTCTGTGGTCTGTTCGCCACCTACTTTAGTAGCATAAGTTAATTGAGCTTATCTTTTTGCTTACGCCACCTACTTTAGTAGCATAAGTTAATTGAGCTTATCTTTTTGCTTTTGGGCCCAATAATCTGTTCTGTTTTGTTTTGTGAATAATATATAATATCGTTTTAATTTATTTTTAGAGATCCCATCAAATCACAATCAAATCCTCTTTTTTAATATGTTATTTTACGGAACAGACCGTCTAAACATATTCTCTAGCTAGCTACCGCCTCGTTTGCCTTTTCATTCAGACCAATTTATTAATTACCTTTTCACAATAACACTTTGTTCTCTTTTAATTTTCACCCGTTTCTGGTCCGCTGACAAAAGTTAAAATTTTAATGATAATGAGGTGAATTCATATGTGGTTATGACACAATTCACATGTTTTGTATTCTTTTGCTTGGTCCTGTCGCTACCGACGTTTCCATTTTCATGTAAAAACCAACTTGGGGTTTGCCTTGCACATAAAAGTTGTGTGGTTAAGTAGGTATAGTTTCTTCTCTTTAATCTTACTACGTGGTTGTGCAGTTACCATGTGACTTGCAAAGGGCGACCACAGTACACATTTAACACCTCTGCCTCTGACTACACACATTTATTATGTACGTGGCTATAAAGGATGGAGATACTGAGCACCTAACTCCTGTCCTTTATAGACTGTGGACATAAACAAACAATATCTACCGTCATAAAAGTCGCTTTTGAATGAGAAGGCAATCCAGTTTCACTTGGACCCTACTGCCATGTACCGACTGGACCATTTTTTTTTTCAGCATATCATCAATCTTTGGCCACTCTCTTTTTGGTAAACATGTGTAAAGTTAATTTACATGTCAATTTATTCAACCTTTTAAAAAACTAAATTAAACAACAAGATTTTATACACGGGACATATGTAACATTAAGAGTTAATATATCAATGGTAACTTTAAAATAGAAAATTATAAGAAGCTTTTTGTTTACCACTTATATCATACGTAACACTACTCTTAATATCATTACATCAGTATTAACTATTAATATAATTATCATAATTTTTTTGGTTTTGATAGGGGTTGACTTCACAATTACATAACATAATCTTAAAATTTTAACCAAAACTTGGGACTACACAATCTAATTGTTGTAATCTTTTAATTTGTTAAAATATATAGTAAACACTATTACTTTGCTTTTATTATAATATTTTAGTGCAAGTTTTTTTCTTGTAGGTGATTACGATTAACAATTTAGCTTTAATCTTACAACATTAAATTTATCTTTACTATTTTATTTTCATTCTTAATAAACAAGATCAAATCATTCAACTCTCCACACTAAATTGACTTTATACTGTTTGGTTAAGATTTAAAGAAGATAAATACAATACAACTTAAAGTTTTACATTTTCATTCAACTAATCAACGAAACTTTAACATTGAAAAGTTTCACTAGGTGTAATTTTAGTATACATGTTAGAGTTAATGCAAATTTTTTTCATGTAGGCTTGCCACAAAAGGTTATAAGTAAACATAAGATTTTAATTGTAAGAATGATTTTTAAGCATTACACATATTTTCATATTTTTAGTCTCTTAATTCCTAAATTTTTAAATGATTTTCGCATTCTAACTACTTATGTTGTTGGTCTCAAATGGCGCTCAAAATTTGAGTGAATTTGCTGCTTCTAAATTTAATAAAATTTTTGTAAATTGAAAATATAATTTGCCTAAATGGATGAGTGAAAATTCAATTATTCTATATCCACTCTCCAATTAGTCTCACTTAGAATTTTTTATCTTCTTCTTTCAACAAAGTGAAAAGGAATCTTTATACAAATTGTTGGACTATATAAGGTTCTAACCTATAATTTTAATAACAATAATAAAAAATGTTATTACTAATGTTTTTATCATTGGTAATATCAATAAGATAATATATGAAGGATTGGGTTTGATAGAATGGTGAGGTGAATAAAAAACTCAGATGAATCAATAAACAATTAAATGATTGAGGAACGAAGCAAAATGGAGTATATATACAATTTAAGTGAAAAACCAATAAGTAGGAATCAAGTACCAAGATGAAGCAAACTATTATAATTCTTCTTATAATATTATCATAGCCATTTTAATGAATTAGAGGTTTAGACATTGCATGATCATTTGGACTTAGGTAGTATTGAATACATTTTGTCATAATTAAGAGGATATTTAGGAAGGTTTAAAAAAAATCTTCTTGATTCATTAAAATACCTTTAGAGAACTTTTAACATATTTTTGGATCAAAATTTTGCCAAAACAATGTACTTTGATCTTTGAAAAAACTTGAAAAGTTTTGAAAAACTTACATCATGAATTTTGGTTGACTAATATGATGATTATGACAACTAATATTATAATTTTGGATAGATTGGTTAACTAGACTGATAGTATGATGGATTAATATCTTTTAATAACATATATCATGAGTCCATATTGGTCAATCAATATGTAGAATGGTAGATCAATATCCGAGAATGATCAACAAAGCTACCGTTACTAATTGTTCTAATGACTAGTTTTTTTTAGAGATTATTTTAGGCTATTTTCAGTATAAATAGACCATATAACTTGGTGTTTCTTTAAGTGTTCTTTCTGGCCAATTCACTTAGGGATATTTTTTTACTCATTGTTATTTCCCATCTGGCTCTTATTACCTTTTAAGGAACAATATTTTAAACTTTTTGTATCCTAGTTATCTACTTTTTTCCTTTTTAAGCTTCAAGTCAGAGAAATGTCCACCTCAAGTCAGGTTATTTTTGATAACTTGACTTCTTCCCGCAAATGTTATGACATCTCCTTATACACAAACCATAACAACAAGGCTTAAAATGTGATTATGTATATTGGAGTGTTAAACTATAAAGTCTACTTGCTGAATTTATAGAAAAAAATTGAGTTGTTGTATCAAATCCATATTGCTAGGATTTGTTGTTTTGAAATATTTTGTAATTATTCCATTTATGAATCTACTTTTACTTTTTTAGAAAAACTTAAAATTTCCACCCTTTCCTCATTGCTCTTTATCCCACCCACCTATGGCATCTTCCTCTAGTCCCGTAAACTTAAATGGCTCTCTTCCTTCTTCATATTTGAATAATCATCAAGAACTCCCCTACTTTGATAATTCTCTTCCTTATAACCTCGACATTAATCATGCCTTAAATTTAAGGTAAGTAGTAGGAGAGGAGGTTGGATACTCTCTATATTTCTATTCCCTAAGCCTATTTTAGGGTAGGCTCATAGTCTTCTAGGAATAGTGGTCCTTAAGTAGGATTGAGTAATTGGTTTGCAACCTTGGTAGATTTCTTCTTAGGCATGTGTCCGCCTCTCCCTCTAATCCATAATTAGGCTTCGAAACATTAGAAAAGAAAGGGACTAAGCAAGGTATTATTACTTGAGGGCAATCACATCCTCTTTCAATTCTCAACTAATGCTGGTGAAAAGGATATCTTAGAAGTTACACCATGGTATATTCAAAATTCACTCTTATTTCTTCAATGATGGAGACCTGGTATAAGTCTGGAATCTATTAAGCATGAAATATCACCATTTGGATTCATATTCATAATGTACCACTAGAATATTGGTTAAAAAAGAGGCTTAGTATGCTGGCTAATTTTATTGGAAATTTTACATGTATGGATGAAAACACAACTTTGAAGAAAAGAATTGGTTACATTATAATGAGTGTTAGCATTGAGCTTATGAAAGAACTAACTGATTTCATTCCTCTTATGAGACTTGGGGAGGATGGGAATTTATTTAAGGACTTTGTATATTTCTTACTAATGAAAATGTACATAAATACAAAATCTCCCAACCACTGACACACTAAGTCCCTTATTCCCCACCCTTGACACTCTCTGCCTCCTTTAATTCGACAATCACCTTTCCCAGAACAAACTTAAACTATACACAAAGCACTATGACCACATAAAACCCTAATCTTGAGCCATACACCCTAAAATTGAACCCATCTATAATAACATTGGACTCGAAAGAATTCCTACCACTGAATGGAGTAACTAAGACCAAAGCACAGGATAACAACAATAGAAGAACTTGGTCTTTAGTGGTTCAAGACTCTAGAAATATGAGAAAACTTAGGTACATTAAATCAAACTTAGAAGAACCTATTTATGTTCCATTATAGGTACTGAAAAGGTTTTTATTTGAATGGAGCTCGTTACTAGTGGGATTGTTTCTTGAATTGTGTTATTATGAGTGTTTATTTATATTCTAAGTGTTTGTTTAGTTTAGATCATGATTTCAATCTTAATTTTATGTTTCTTGAGGTGTTTGATATGTGTTTTAGTGTTGGAAACTAGATCATTGAAGAATAAGGATGCATAGGGTTATATGGCTCGGGTCACGATCGTGACACCTATGCTATGATCGTGACAGATACTTTCCAGGTATGAGTTTTTTCATCTATTTTAGGGTTTGAGGATATTTTTGGAAGTGATCAAAGTGAGACAGCCCCAGTTATACCCCTAAGACCCTAATACACTATTTAGGGATGTGAAAGACATAAAACATATAGCAGCCAACACAAATAAGTGGATCAAACAAGGGAGATCAATAAGAACATCTAGGAATTCTAGCTTTTTAGATCAAGTCTCCAATAGATTTTTTCTTCTTTTCCTTTAGTTATTTCATTATTATTGATGTGTAATCTAAATTCCAAGATGTTAAACATATTCATGAAGTTCCAAATTTCTGATTAGGTTTTATTCTAGATTTATTTTGTGTCTTTAATTATTGTTGTTTCAATACATATTTTGGTGTTTATGATAATTGTGCATTCTTATAATTGACAACAAATTGAGAGAGTGAGTAAAAAATAATCAAATTAGATTGCGCAATATGAGTTGGTAGTTTAATAGTCCCACAATTATCAAATTAACAATCATTTAAAGAGAGATCTTGTTTGATAACTTAATTATCTATTAGATAACTTTAAATATAATTGAAAAGGTTAGAGAAAGTTTTGTGAATTAAGAGGTTGTAAATTTGGAATTTTTGAATTCAATTAGGTTTAATTGATTGAATCTTGAGAGAGAGTAATTAATACCTTAGGAAATCTAGGATCAAGAACATAATTGGATCAACAATAGTAAAGGAAACAAAATAAGGAAAGAATAAGTCCTAAGTATTCCACCTTGATCAAAACCCTAATCCTATTGGTAGCTCACTATTTGTTTGATTTATTTACTTTGTTTTATTATTTGGTTCAATTTATGCTATTTATTTTTATTTAAGTAAATTTCTTATTACGTTAGACAAAGGTAGGATTTAAATTGTAAACCTTGCATAATCCTCATGGGAATGATAACCTTATATACTATATGATATGATCTGTATCCTTGTGGTGTATTGAGGGTTTTATTAGATATAAAATTTTCTCAACAAGTTTTTGGCACCTTTGTTGGGGATTTAGCATTAGATAGATTATTTGAATTTCTTTGATCTAAGGAAAATTTTCCATTCTTGTGTCCTTGCAATTGCATGAATACAAGAATTACTTGGAGTTCAAGACTGAAGACACTCTAGTCCTTGACATCATAAGACAAGAAAGGGAAATCCAAAGAGCGAGACACCAAGTAGAGACTGAAAGAACAATAGTGGAAGAGTTTAATCAAGGAGACTAGTAGTAAACCCTTATGGACTTCATCAGGCCAGAGTTCAACGCTGCACAATAAGGCATCACTCGACCATCAATACAGACCTTATTCGAGATCAAACTAGAGTTGCTGACCATGCTGCAAACCAATGTGTAGTTCTATAGGTTAGTTAACAAAGATCCTAATGCTTATTTAGTAAAATTTTTAGAAATATGTGATACCTTTTAATATAATAATATGTTGGAAGATGCCGTTAGGATGAGTGTTGGCCCCTGGAATTTTTTTTATGAATAAGCATGATTAATTAATTTGGGGTTTTGCTAGATTAAATTGTGTTAGAGTTAATTAGCATACTAATGTGAGGTAAGGTATTATGTTATAGGTTAAGGGAAATAAAGTGTCAGAATGATAAGATTTCATGAGGGGCATTATTGGAACATCAATTAAGTTATAAAGTCTTAAA
>JAOQMP010000072.1:73325-86252 GCA_027563575.1 Erythroxylum pedicellare | reverse complement strand
CTTTATTCATTGGTCTTTGAGATACTTCTCATTTTGGAAGCCAGTGCAAATATACTATCTTCTTTAATAAAATAGTGAATGGCTTTAAACTGGATATATCCAATTGCAGATGAATTTTGGAAGCTGGCATTCAGGATAGTGACTTTTTCTGATTCATCTGAATTTTTTTTTCCTTGAATTATGAAGAATAAAGCAGTCAGCATTCACTTTTTGTACAGATACTTAATGCTTTCCAGTAATAAGCATTATTTTGTTAAATGAAAACTAGAGGTCAGTGTTAATATTTAGCACCTTGTCATGACCTCTTATTAGAAATGTTAAACTGGTTTAGACTAACCTTTTTGTGTATAATTTTTCCTACAATTAAATCATTTTATTATACAATGTTTCAATTAAATATAAAGTATAAAGTTAATGTTTACTATATTTGAGTGTAACCATATTAGCTCTCTCACTATTGGTAATTGATTCAATTAATGATATTTGAAAACTATTTTCAAAGTGTCATTTCACCTTGGTTAATAATTTTTTAAATCAATACTAATTTAAAACAATATAAACATTTTCCTTAATTACTTGAGGGTAATATTGAATCTTATATTGATCTTTTAACTACGTCTATATAGTTCATGTTATATTCAATAACTATCGATTAAGCTACTTTTAAAAGTACAAGTCATAATTAATATCAAATCATAACAATTTTTATATGAAATATTTTGGAGATTTTAAGTTAATGATTAGATATTCAATATTATTTCCTTCATAAAAAAAATAACAAGCTACTCATTTTATGTTTTATTGATATCTAATTTCAAGAGAACGATAATTAAAAATATTTAGAGATAATACATAAACATAATATGAATATCATATTTATAATTTTATCATAATTTTATTTAAAATATTTATTTATTTCATAAATTTTATCTTATACATTTATATATATAATAAAAATACTTTGAACAACAAGGTCACTCTCCATACTGCTCCATTTATCAAGAATCACCGACCCTGATTATTGATCATCTACCTCTCATCATTTTCTCCGTTGACAACGTGCTACCCCCGATTGAGTAGTTTGGAGAGATGTCTACGACACCTACTTATATTCCCATGAGCTCATTGTTTCCATCTCTAACAACGACTCCAAGTTCGACGCCAACCAACAAAGAGGCACCATCGTTATTGGTCGCTTCCCCCCAACGCGGCTAGCAGAAACACCTATTGAAGCTCCCATTGATGCACTAACTAGATTGGAAAATAGTACGTCAGAAAAGGGTGTGGCACTGCACGAGTTCTTCCACATTGTTCACAGTTTTTATAATATTATTTTTTATTTTTATAATATTAATTTTTTTAAAGCTATCAAAAATTAAATAAAAGGAAATTAAAATTTAGTGAAAATTTTCCCTTTTACTTCATTATAGTATTGAAACCTAGGTTTAACTATTAAAAATTAATTCTACGCTAATTTTAAAAAAAAATCTATGCTATTGTATTCTTACATCAAATAATTACCAAATTATTTAAATTAAGGGAGTGAATTGATATACTTAACCGTCACTATAATCACATAGTCACAATGTAATCTTATTCTTTTTGTTTATGCTATACCTAATCTTAAGGTATGAGACACATTAGTGAGACAAAAATGTTGAACAATTTTTTCCTTTCTCATAAAGTTGGATAACTATTAATTGCATTTTTTTAGTTTTTCAATAAATTATCGGTTAAGTTACGTAATTTGATCCATATAAAGATAATAACGTGGCCCAATAAATGATCTAAATCAATGGGTTAAAGTCCGTGTAGAAAATAGATCCCAATCAGTGTGGATTAGACCCATATTGGCCTTATGATGGGTAAGCCTGATATAGAAGCTATATATAAATGTTAAGGTCTCCTGCAATTGCTCATATAATCAATCGTAAGCATAAGGATTCTCTGACCTGTTAAAAGAGTTTACGTTTTAAAAAAACTATAGAAAGACCTTACCCATATCCCGAAGAGGAGTTCCTGAGAAGGCGACGGTGGATTCACGCTTGTTTCGGCTTCGGAAAGCTCGTTTGAAGTTACGAAGACTGAAATCAGTTATTTTCACATTTTTTCCTTTTTTGTCCTTTCACGTTCGATACGGGATACGTAGGTACCGTTACATATTACACGTGGTATCAGAACGGTGATGCGATCGGGTGGTTAAAAACAAAGAATTTTTAGTTTTCTCCCCATAAGGTTTTCTAGATATTTAACTTCCGTTTTTCAGTTTTTTCTTGCTTTTTATTGTTTGAAAGTAGTATATATTTGTATAATCTTGAGAACCTGGGTGAAAACAAGCCCAGGAGTGTGAAAAATCAGCCTAGAACTTATCAAAAATCATCTTTTTTTGGCAACCAGATGGAGACCGTCAAACGCGTGCGTCTTTTTCGGAGCGTGTGTCACATGCGCTAGTCACGGGTCAACAAATGGGTGGACCTTGTCATGCCATATGTCGGCGGGTGCGGTGCACACGCTATTCACTGTTGAGGCACGTGGAACACACGTACAACTGATGTCATACTTACGTCAGCTGATGATGTCAGCACTATAGTGTGCTGACGCAGTGTTAACGTCATGCTAACGTCAGTTGTATGGATTTTCTACAGTATTTTAAAAAAAACACACAAAAATTTTAGAGTTCCCATAAGGGTGTCCCGGAGTATTTTGGGTCAGTTTTCAGGTCTGGGAAATTCATAAAGTAAGTTTTTCCATTTTTCTAGATTTATTACATTAGTAATAAATTAAAAGTTTAACTCCAAAAAAAGAATTTAAGGCATTCTGAATTTGATTTCAAGTGAATTTTCATGCTTTGGATGTCACATGAAGGAGATACTTCAAGTTTTATGTCTCAGGTCTCATGTTCACCATTCGGGATCACATGATAGTTACTCAGAAAAAGGAATTGAGACATTTTGAAGCCATTTTTTAGTGAATTTTCATGCAACAAACTTGCCATAAGGGAGATACATGAGGTTTTCATGTCTTAAGTGGTCGGTTCAATGTCCAGTGATGCACGATAATAACTCTACTGAGATTTTCTTTTACGAAAGTCTCAAATGAAGTTTTTAGAGAATGTCTTCAGCATGAGTATGTGACAATGAGATTATACATTGGGAATTTTGCATTTATTGATGTTACATTGTCACATACCATATGCCCATAACAAATGTGAGAATATCATAAAGATGCATCCTTTATGTTTGTGGCATTTTTTAGTGCTGATAAGGATGTAGTCACCAAAGTGACCTTTCAAGTCAATATTTTGAATTGTTTCGCTTACATGTTAAGGTATGTCTCTGATTTTATGTTTGGTTCTTCTGGCCAAAGGTGTTGGCTTTATATAACATTTTGAGATGTGTATAAAGGCATTAAATAGTGGAAACCTATTGCTCAAGTGATCTATTTGCCCAAAGGTGTTAGTATCATATGAGTTGATAATTTGTACTCTGATCGCTTTTATGTGAAGGTATAATTGCATATATTATTTATTCAACCCAAAGGTGTTTCATAATATGTGTGATCGGATTTTAAGTAAAGATACTATTCAATGGCTCTGAGTATCACCGTTATCCTACATTTGTGCTTATTGAAATATTGTTATTATGTAGTTACCTTTTCTGTCAACAAAATTAGTGTTACCATTGAAACCCTGATCAATTTCAATACAAAGAAGTGGACGAAGGATGTATTGAATGCTATAAAGATAGATGAGGTTGATATGGCCATACGGACGAATATGCCATCTCTAACTACATCCATGAGCTCGTAAGCTCATAAAGCAACCTATAAAGCCTGAGATTGGTGTAGTAGATTAAGTCTGATGATCATTAGGAGATCCATACCTGAACATCTGCTAAGTGGACTTTCGGACACATACATAGTGAAGAAATTTCTTAGAAATGTCTCCTAGAGGTACATAGTCTCACCTAATGTTGAGACAAGTGATTTGATGAAAGAGTTATTCTCCATGAGATATATATGAGAAAGGGGAGTAGTGGAGTACATATCAAGAATGATTCATCTTCATAGTAGACTGAAGATGTTAAACATGTCTCTTCCTGATGTCTTCATTGTTCACCAAACTCTGAACACACTCCCTCCAAAGTTTAGTAATCTAGGGATGAAAAGTTACTCATTGGATGAGGAATGGTACTTCAATGCTTTGATTACCCATTGCATTGCTGAGGAGGAGAAACTCAAGTTTGCTACTCTTACAGCCCTCGAAGCAACTAAAGGGAAGGCAAAGATGAAGCTCACTAAGATTAAAAGTAGAAATTCAAAATCTTCTCTACATACTGATGCTGGTCAAACCAGTATTGGTAAAGGTCTGTATCACATAAAAAAACCAACAGTATAAGGCCTAGAAAGAAAGATTGTGACAATCAGGTAACTCCTTGGCTTATTAATTTATGAATCTAATTTGCGATAGTCGCATTAAGTATTTGGTGGCTATATAGTGGAAAATCTTATCACGATGCAGTAGTTCATATCCAAGATAAAGCCAAATAAAGGGAACGAGAAATTGATGGTTCACAAGAATGAAGAAGTAGAAGTAATATCTATAGGGAATGTTTCCACTGAAACTTGTTGTAAGGTTTGTTTGGGTTTTACACGACATATTTTATATATGATCTTTTGATCAATTTTGGACAAATAGGGTTAATGTTTTGTATTTAATACTTCTGTTGTACAATTGTTTAATGCAAAACATAATGGTATAATTTTCTTGTCATATGGTCTGTATAGAATGTGTCTTACCCCGAATTAGATATATGTTTCTTCATATCTTGCTAAAAAAATTATGAAAGACCCTGAAGAATAAGAAGTCATACATGATGTGACATAAAAGTTTAAGCCGCATTTCCAGAGCTAGGGTTGAGAGATTGATCAAGGAAAGCATTTTTCAATTCTAGATTATGATGATCTGGGAACATGTGATGATTGTTGTAGGGATAAGTTGACTAATAAGGATATTGAGGGCAACTCATGTTTATGACTTGTTAAGTCTAATACATACAGATATCGGAAGACCTTATACAGTTGCATTGTGCAATTCTAAATGTATTCTGACATCTGTTGATGATTATTCCCCTTATAGTTATGTGTTCTTGCTTAAAAACTGAAGGTTAAGAACTAATTGGGAAAATTCAATCAAGGTAGTCATATTTGACCGTGGAGGAGAATATCATAGCAAATATGGTGTTTCAGGACTTTAAAAGGTCCATTTGCTAGATATTTAGAATCAGTTGGAATAGTGACTTAATTTACTATGTCGAGTAGTTTTGAGCAAAATGGTGTGTTGTCGAAAGGCATAACTGCACCCTAAAGGACTTAAAGAAGTCAATACACAAGATGACTAATCTACTTGATTATTTAGAAGTTTTGGAACTCAGCCTTGCATATATTCGTGTATGGGGCTACCCTACTGAGATAGTATAATCTTTATAAAGATAAATTGTAAGCTTGTTGTGCTCATTGCTATTTAGTAAGATGTCCTGATCACTTTAAGACTATAACTTTTACTATATGGAAGGTGGGACTGAAATAGTGGAATCACAAACAACTAAGTTTTTGGAATACAATGTCTATGATGATGGTGGGCTTTTTAACCCTTTGGATGATAGCAGGGTAGATACTACAGTTATCATGTACCTACTACTCATACAGTTGGATCCAGTGGATCTAGGTCTCTATACCGTGCCTATACAGGAATAGGAACCCATACCTATACATACAGTGGTTCCTAATCCAGTTACTTTTACAGAAGTCATTTCTGGACCTAATGTGGATGTGTGGTGGGATGCGATAAATGACGAAATGCAATCCATGAAGCATAGTAAGGTTTGAGAGCCAATTGATTTACAACGGAACTGTAAATTCGTCAATTGTAAATGAAGATTAGACCTAAAGATTTTTGGAATAAGGTTCAGTAGTTTATGGGCTTGCTTAATTGCCTAATTGTTCACTCAGAGAGAAAGATTAACTTTATGTTACTTTTTCTCTTGTATCCTTGTAGGATACATTTTGAGTGATTAAGGAAATTATAGCTTGTGATGATATATAGTTACATCAGATGGCTGTCAAAATTGCTTTCCTGAATAAAGACCTTTATGAAAAGGTCTAGATGGTACAACCTGAAGGATTTTAAGATCCAGATGGAGCTAACATAGTTTGCGCATTCTGCAGATCAATATATGATTTATATCAAACTTCTCAAAAATGATACCTTATATTTGATGAGGTTGTGGCCCTTTTTCGGCTTTATGAAAAATAAAGTTAAAAAGATGCTTGTACTATGAGGTTAAGAGGAGCAAGGTTATCTTCCTATTACTGCATGTGGATAATATATTGCTCACGTCAAATTACTTGACCATTTTGTATAAGGTTAAGCAATTTTTAGTCAAGAACTTTGACATGAAGGACCTTGGTGTAACATCTTCTGTCCTAGGTATTCAGATTCATTGGGATAGATCTCAACACTCATCAGGCCTCTCATAGAATTCTTACATTAAGTATATGTTACAAAGGTTTAATACGGTTAATAATAAACATGTCGTAGCACCTATCTCTTATAATAAGAGATAATCTTTGACACAATATCTAAAGAATAAAATAAAGAGAGAGGTTATGAGGAATGTTCCGTATTCTAGTATGGTTGATAGCCTGATATATGCTCGGCTATGTACTAGGCGGGACATTGCATTAACTGTTTCACTGTTTGGTCAATATCTAGTTAATCCAAGTGTAGACTTGTTGGAATGCAATCTACCGAGTGTCGAGATACTTAAAATAACTAAGGATTGTATGTTGACATATAGTATAGTCAACATACTAAACCTCATAGGGAATTCAGATTCAAATTTGGATATATGTTCGGATGATCGAAATTCCACATAAGATTACATTTTTAAGTTTGTAAATGGTACAATGTCGTGGAAGTGTGTCAAGTAAACACAAGTAGCTTCCTCAACTATGTATGCAGAGTGCATGCTATGGGGTTGCTTCACAGACTGTTTAGCTCAGAAACTTGATTTCTGAGTTATTTGTGGTTGATTCAGTGGCTAGACCCATTCAGTTGTACTATGATAATCTTCTTGCTATGTTGTTTAAAAACAACAAAGAATATCATAGAGTCTTAGCATTTAAAGATAAATTATTTGACTATAAAGATGTTGATACGAAAATGTAACATTAAGGTTTGGAGCATTTAAGGACTGAGGAAATATTTGTCTATCTTTAACTAAAGGACTTTACCTGTTAGACCCCAAATTTTTCTTGGAAGTTAGAACTATTAAATGAGAAATTGTTGTAGATTATTCATGTGTAAAGAAAAAGGAGAATTCTTGAATTTGAAATGAAGTAGAAAAGATAGTTTAGGTACAAGATGGGTTATATGTAAAATGTTAGAAGTTATAAGTTGGAAAATGTAGTTGAAACATGTTCACTGAGTATGCTTCGTTTATCCAAATGAGATGATTTTTAATTTGGAGTAAACTAGAGACATAGGGATACAAATTGTCTGATGAAATCAAGTTTTAATTTAGTTTCTAAGAATTTCAATTTTTGGATAAAAGTTGAGCATAGACTATTATTTCAGCATAAAAACAGTCCAAAATGTTTGGGGTGTAACTTTCAGATTTCTAAACCAAATTGAATAATTTTGGTATCATTAAAAACTTAAGACAATAAGAAACATTTTTCTAGAAGGAAGCGTTATTAAATTCCTTCAATTACCTTATCAGAATAGGTCTATATTTTTGGAAGGAGTTAGTTAAGGAGTTAGAAGTATAAGATGTTAGTTTTAATAAACATAAGGGGTAAAATGGGAAGGGCAAAGTAAATGAAGGGTAAAATGGGAAAAGACCAAATAAATGGTCTTGAAGTAAGGAAGAAAGAAGAGAATGTCGTGAGTGTGAGAAGAGAAGAGAAGAGAAAACGTGAGAGAAAGAAAAGAAGAGAAGAAAAATCAAAGAAGCTAGGGAAGAAGGAAGAAAATCGTGGGAAGAAAAAGAAGTAAGAAGATTTGTCAAGGTAAGTTCATCTTTTCTTCTTACTTATTTAGAGAAATGGGTTGTGTCGAGCATAAGGGATTAAAGAGAGAATGGATGTTGTGTTGGGAGAAAGAAGAGGAAGAAGGAACTCATTTGATTTAGGGTTTCTAAACTAGGTCTTGGGTTTTCTAACCTAGATGAACTATGGGTAGGTTAGGTTTTAAGTTCAATTTAAGCATTTTTATTTTTGAAGTTTTATGAATTTTCATTTGAATTTGGATTGAATGAGAAAATTGGTTTGTTTTAGGGAATCAAGAAATCCTTACTCAAGGGTAAGAGGAAAGACAATCTTGAGCGTGGGTTTTCAAGCGAAATAGGTGGGTAATGTATTTATAGTTATTGTGTGATTAGGCAAAATTCTTGCCTATGTATGTGTATGTGTAAAATTCTTAATTTTTGAATTGATGTGAAGATTCAATAATGCATGATGACTTTTGATTATATTATACCTTGAAAAAGGTTATAACATTTTGTATAAACGAAAAGAAGAAAAAGCATGAAAGTATGAGCATATGATAAAATGATTTGAGTATGATTATGTATTTTTGTTTGTGCAAGAGTGGAACTATTTCATTCGTCACGTGCACGTTGACAAAAGCCTTCTTCCGGCTGCCCGTTTGTGGCATATGAGATCCAAAAAGTGGACTCATTTCATTCATGGTGTAAACTTCAATTTCTCCATTTCTTTTCTATGGAACCCTCGAGCCATTTGTTTGTGCATTTGCATCTTTAAATTGTCAAGTGTGATGCATTTGAATGTTATCTATTATGCGTTAACTTGTTTAATTATAAGTTCTTGAACTATATTGGTTAATGATTGAATTGCTAGAATAAAATTGAGAATACTTGAATTGTTAAATATATATATATATATATATACACACATATACATGAATTTGTGCTAGTTACGATGGCTATAAATATATTAGCCACTGAGTTGTATAGCTCAACTCACTACTTTCACTCCTCAGGTGCAGAACAAGATGACGATTAATCCTTGCATATCATCGGAAACTCCAAGATAGTTAGACTTTTATACTAAGTTGGTGACTATTTTGGATAGCTTTAGAGGCATATCAACATTGAGCATCCTTATGTATTTTGTTTTAAACTTTGATATGTAAGTGAAGTTTGTGTAAACTCTTTTGGATTTATTAATGAAATGAAGAATGGAAGTTTCTTTTGAGTATGTCTGTATTTACCTTGTGGTTTAGTTCGATGGTTAGACTTGAATGTATGAATGCGTGTATGTGTCTAGTAGGTGCAAATTTGTGTTTGAATGTTGGAGTCTGGGTTTTGGATCTTGGAAGTTCGCCACGACGAAGCCAGAGTTTGGTCGTGGAGAACTTCTTTCGAGGGGCATTCGCCGCGGCGAACCTGCCACTTCTCATGTTGCCAATCCTCTAAATTTAAATCCTTTCAACCCTACCCTCACGTGATCCTTACCCAATGGGAACGGGACCCAGCCCTAACATGTTTGGTATTAGAGCAAATGTTGGACTTCAAAAACGGGGTCCAACAGTTTACCCACATAATTTTGTTCCAAAAATAGTCGTAAAATGTTAAAATTACAAAAAAAAGTTGTTTGCTAGAAAAGTTAAACTTCACTGTAATTATTGTCTATGCCCTCTGTCACAATCATGACCTACTTCCATACTTCTCTTTTCTTCAATTTCTTGTTTCCATCCACTCAAACACAAATCACAACTTGAAACACAAAATTAAGATCCAAATCATGCTCAAAACCTCACAAACACTTAGAATGTAAACAAACACCAATAATAACATAATTTTAAGCCTATATACATTATAATCATCTAAGAAATACTTAAAAACACACTTAAACATCTATCAAAACATAGTATAATTTACATCTATGATCTCCCAAAGCCTAAAAGTAGCTCATTTGAGAAATGAATTCATTTAATTAAAGAGAGGTTGGAGCTTTCATAAGTTTACTTTGACTTTATGGAAAACATCTTAAATATGAGAGATTTCAAGAGTTCAAGTTGAATTGTTGAATTTCAATTATTGTACTTTTACTTTGGCCTATTGTTGTGTGCAAACTTGGAGTTCCTTGCAAAGTCTTTGTAACAACCAATAGTATGTTTGGAGGTTATATTTTCTGTGCTCCTCTAAGGGTCTCACTACATTTTCGATTTTTTTTGTAAAACATCATTAGTTCCCTTGACCAAATAAAAGGCTTCTTACTCTTTTTCTTCTTTTCCTACCTAAAGATCCCATTACAACTTTCTTTTCGAAGACTGAAAATACGAGCTCTAAAAGCTATAAGACATATGTATTTATCACCTTTACATATACTATTTTCACATAGGTATCGAGTAGTGAAAGAATTCCAACTATCCCCACTTATGCGAAGATTGCATGTCTTAAGAAATAGGCTAACAACTCTTTAAAGAATTAAAATTCAAAGAAAATATGCCTTATGATTTACTAATATATATTATAAAAGCTATATTTTTTCCCTATTAATGAAAGGAAGCCTATCAATTTTCATAATCCTTTCATAAAATAGTAGCCACAAGAGAAAAGCAACTTTTAAGGGAAGAAACTGGTTCCATACCATCTTACTACAAGCCATTTGTTTCTCTCCTTAAACTATCTTGATAGGTTGAATTTGTCAATTTCTTGAATGCATGAGGCATCAAATAGTAGCAATCCTCTTAATCACAATTAGGAGGTAATTGAAAAATTATAGGAGTTAACACTTAAGGAAGATTTCTCCAATGGTTACCTTCAATCTATATGCACCCTTTTGTATTCCATAGAAGTCAATTAAGAAGTTATAAAGTTTAGGAGTCACTTAGAGTTCCAAACTTGGACCAATTGTCTTGTTTTATAAAGGTAAGTCTTCCATCTCCTATCTTAGACATTGTAAGCCTCAATAAGGAGCTTCTATCTTTTAGTAGTTAAGAGAAGAAATAGTATATGCTAAGCTTTTCTTGTAGTTCCAAGATTCTAGTCACCTTTAGATTATATATATGGATCCATTACACTTATAATGATTCTTTTTATATGAGAAATCTGAAGATTCTCATCCCTAAGAAGATTTTGTTATAGTGATTAATCGGTAGCACTCCTAAACCACCTTTTTCTTTCCTTTTATAGACCATTTTCTAACCCATTTTGACTTTATATCTCCTATTGTTGTTAGGACCAAACTATAGAACTATCTTATTATTTTTTTCTAAGGTCTTTATCAAACCCTTTTAAAAATAAAATGTGAGCTTTAGTATACACTCATAGTGTTTATAGTAAATTTTATAAGAAAAACTCTACTTATTGGAGAGAGAGAGATAGAGATTGTATTAAGAACTAATTCTTTTCTAAATTTTCTCAATAAGTGGCAGGCACTTCTTGTCTTCTAGAGGAAGGTCCAAAAACTAAAAATTGGTTTGAATTATTTGTATACTAGTTAATGAAGCTAGCTAAGGAGTAATAGAAAGAGCATTTCTTGAAACAATGAGAGAGTTTTTTTGTATTTGTTGATTCTAAACCAGACATACATTTGAACGGTTGCATAGGAAACTTATTTATCATATTCCTTTGCAAAAAAAAAAGGTCATCAAAGAATATGAGATGGGAAATTGATACGTGCTTAATTGTTAATATATTTAATCTATGACACGTAGTGATTAATGCTTTAAAATGCTCATCAATACACTCACTTTAGTTCATATTTGATTTTAGGTACAATTTGGATATGAAAGAGATAAAGTGAGTTGAAAGCATTATATTTGAGCCATTTTCTGGAGATTCACAAGCATTTGTCTTTATAGAGTAAGAAAGAGAAGGATTATAGGTAAGAGAAGACAACAAAATACATAAAATGAAGAGCATAAAGAGTGCACATTAAAGAAACATGGCTTATGGCCATGCATAAAATTGTCATGGCATGGCCATGAAAATTGTTTCATGCCCATAACACAAGTTACATGTGTGCGACTCTTTAAGTCACACCCATACAAGGTGGCTCATGACCATGAGTCCTATGTCTCATAGTCATAGACGTGAACAGTATCATACACGCCCGTGACTACTACACTGCTATCCTAAACTAATTTTTTGGTATAAAACAACATTTTGACATTAAAACATAAATGAAAGTTTTATGAAACAATTGGATCTTGGAGGTTTCGGGAGAATGAAGAAAAGGGGCAAATCTCTCATCCTTTGGAGACTTATGGAGGGCTAAGCTTCTTGACACTAGTTTGAAGGTGATATCGACAAAAAAAAAACCCAATTAAGCATATCTTTCATTGTTTTTGTTGTTCTTTTTCTCTTTAGGGATTGATTATGTTATCCTATGTTTATGTATTTGGGTTTTCATGTATGAATGATCATTATTCTCGTTATTGTTAGATTTTTTGTGTCATTGCTAGAATTTCAATATAATCCGTAATTGATATGTTGAAATTTAGTTGTGAAAACTAATGGCTTTTAATCATTATGGACAACATAGTCTAGGTTAAATGACATAAGCTTGTGTCGTTATTTCTTTGATTAATCTGTTTTCCTAAGTTGTAATGTGACTATCTAATTAAATCTAAAGAGCTTGTTATAGGTTGTTCGATAACTAGGTTTAATTAACGAGTATCTCTTAATTAAATATGACCTAAGGGAAAAGTTGGGTTAACAAGGCTTATGGTTAACCTAGGATTAATAGTTGCTATGAGATGAACGAGAAAACAATTCAATGAAAAATGTTTAATTATGTGTACGCTTAGATTGAATCAATGACTTGGTCCCTAACATATTCATCACTTTTCATCATTTTTGGATTGTTTTTCTTAATTTGTTGCATTATTTTAGTTTT
>JAOQMP010000072.1:39920-73225 GCA_027563575.1 Erythroxylum pedicellare | reverse complement strand
AAAATTATTTCTTAATTTTTTAGAAATAACACATTTTTTAATTAATAAATAAACTATTTTTCAAAATTCTAGAAAATAAAATAACAATTTAATTTGTCTCAATCAAATCAAAATAATTAACCTTAATTAAGAATTGCCTTTCTTAGTTAAATTATGAAAATAATTTTAAATTATAAAGGATTTTAATTAAATAATTATAGTCTAATTTAAATATAATTAAGTCTAATTTTAAAAAAATCAAAAATTAAAACTTGAACTTAATCTTATTGTTTATCTTAGTTAAATTAAGAATAACAATTGATTTAATTTTAAAATTAATTTTACATTTTAAAACATTTTTGAAACTCTTGTTTAGTTTAAAGTTTAATTTATTCAATTTATTGATATATTATTCTATAAAAATATCTTTATTCAACTTTTAGAATTAGATTAATTGAAAATATTTGTTGGCGTGGTCCCTCCAAGGATGGTCAAAAACGGGGACCATATTACTCCCACGGACCTTGAGAAGGCTGGATCTAATAACGAGTGAGAAGGAACACTTCCAGAACCTGCAAAAGGAGAATAACGGTGAAGTCAATCATATTAATAACGAGGATCTATTGATGGTGTATTTTCCACCATTGCGATCGAAAAGTGTAGGGATCAAGGAGATCAACGGGGCTTCTTCATATAAGAAAAGAAGCGTCGTGAGAAATCAGAGCAATAGAGTGGCTCCTCAATCACCGAAACTCAAAACTCATTCATTTTCAGAAGGTGAATGTGGAAGGGATAGTCGCCCCTCCCAAACAGCTTCTTTAGTGTTGCCTATTAGTCAATGACACTTCGAAGGTTCTTTAATGGTAAGCGTCCAACATTCCTTTAAGTAAAAAATTGGTTAGTCTCCAAATAAGGCAGAAAAGGCTTATAGAAAACTTTACTCACTAAAGATAATAGTTTTATCTTCAAATTTAACATAGAGGAAAGCTTACATAATATTCTAGAACTTATGTTATGGCATGTTAATGGTCAACCGGTGTTTTTAAGAAGATGGTGTTGTGTGTAATTTCTATTGATTTTGCTTGGATTTCTATCTTGATTTTGGTTAAAAATTATTGCATTTTTAATCCAGATTTAAATGAATTGAGTGAAAATGATCGTGAATGTTGTATGAAAGTTGAAGGAATGTTTTGTGAATTTTACATGAAAAATGAAAGGTAACGTAAATTTTGTGTTAAAAACATGGAGATTAGGGTGTCACCACCGTGACAAGCTTAGTCACAATGGTGACCAGCCCTCACGGGGTGACAAACATAGTCACTCCTGTGATTACTCCTTTGCACTCTAACACGTGGAGGTTCGATGGCCTAACAATCCTACAACCCTAAACCTAGACTCGTACTATAAATAGAAAATGAAGGAGGCAGAAAAGAGGGAGGTTGAACCGAGAGCTGGGAGTCAGCTAGAACAAAAAGAAGAAAGCAAGAAGGCCAAGAAGAGAGGTGGAGAAATAGAGTGGGCTGAGAAGAGAAAAAGAACAATAGTAGAGAGGTGGTAGTAGATGAGCAGTTGAACATCTGAGTGAGAACCAAGCAGAAGCAAAATGCGAGAGTTCATGCGGGAAGCTTGAGAGGGGCTGAGATCATTGTAACTCCCTCATCTGATCTTTATTTGCTTATTTAGTTCTTCATCTGTCGCATTTTTCTTTGTTATTTAAATGGACTCATTGTTCTTTAGCTTAACCAACTCTTACTATGTAGCTTTTGATAGTTCATTAGGTTATTTACTTGGTTTGTTGCTTTAATACTTCTCTTATACTAATATAGTTGGGATTGAGGTATATGAAGATGATGAATCTTGTTATTTCCATGATGGGCGGATCTTTTTTTCTTGAGGATTAATGTAGCCATTTTAGTCGAATATGCACGATTGACGGACTGTATTATTATCTTATGTTTACTATAGTTTATGAACTGAATGGATGTAAAACCATGAGCAAACTTTACATCATTTTGTTATTAAATGAAGGATCGAGAGAAGAAGTTCAATATGGAAGTAGAAACTATAGACACTCACTTAGGTTGAGAATTAGAAATATATCAACTTAAGTGCTAATAATCAGTCAGGTTTTCGTGATTAATTTGGATGATAAACTTGTCAAATATGAAAGTTAGATTAGTTTGTTATTTGAATTGATTTTAAAAACCAATTGGTAGTTTTAGTATGACAATTATCCGATCATTCTAGTTTGTTATTTAAACTAATTTAAAAACCCAATTGGTAGTTTTAGTAAGACAATTATCCAATCATTCACCCTTAGTCATACATAGGAGATTAAATTAGTGAAATTAATTCTCAAGAGTTTCCCACCTTAATTAATCTATTCGTTTTTGCTTCCGGTTGAATTAATTTACTTTTTAGTTTAATTTCATGATTTTCTTTAAAGCCTTCACTCAACAAATCAGGTTAGAATGTTTTGGATTGCATTTGTTTTTATTTTTGTTCGAGATTAATTTAAGTAAACCAATTTCACCTTCTTGAGAGATAACTCTAGGTAATCATCTACAACTACCTTGTATACTTGCGAGTAGGATGGCCTATGTGTTTTTAGAACTTATTTTGGGCACAACAAGTTTTTGGGCCCATTGTCAAGGAAGGTGTTTAGTGTTTATACTCAAATTAATTTTGGTTATTTTTTTTGTTCATACATACAAGCTTTATTGTGTTGTTTCGTTTATTTGTTCGCTTAATTTTTGTTATTAATTTAGCACTGCCTTTAGTTAGTCCTTGCTAGGAAGAAGGTATTTAGAAGTGAACTCATTTAGTTTATGTTAGAAGGAGATCTCTAGATAGTGAACCTGACCCTTTTGTTGATAATATACATCAAATATAAAGATTTCAAGGGAACTTTGAAGACAATTGTGAGGAACCTAAGTGTGAAGATTAAGTTAATAACCAAAGGATGGGTGAAAGGCAATCAGTAATGAAGGAGTATGCTAGACTGGTGATTGGTACTATCACTTCATGCATACGTTTGGGAGAGGCAGCTAGGAACTATGAATTGAAGAGTATCTACTACAACATGCTGCCATCTTTCTATAGGGTTCCTAATGAAGACCCTTTGAACTTCATTTGGGAATTCTATACCACTCTACAAACCTTTCCTTTCGATGACTTAAATGAAGATCAACTCAGAATGAGATGCTTTCCATACACATTGAATGATTGGGCCAAGGCATGGCCGATGACCTTCCATCTGATTCATTGACTACATGGGAGGAAATGTAGAACAAATTCATTAGAAAATTCTATTCCCATCAGAAGACTTTTGAGTTGCGGACAAAGATAGCAACCTTCACTCAGATGGAGGGATAGCCATTCCATAAGGCATGGGTGTTAAAATGGCAAGTTTTACTATTTGTAGCCCTCAAAATACCACAAGTGCACAGGTCATAAATTGTAGTATGTGAAGGGTCGATCCCACGAGGAGTTATGGATTAATCTAATCATAAGTTATCTATGGCTAGAAAATTAAAGAAATAAAAATAAAATGGGATAAGAAAGTAAGTTGTCAAAATATTAATTTGCAAAATTAACTCATCGAAATCAAATATTGAGCAATAATAATGGGAAATCACACAAGAGAATTTATCAAATTAAGAAAGAGGGATTTATCCTACCATTAATGCTAACCTAATCACTTTTACATTGTCAATTCTAGATTATGGTACAGTGGATTATTGTCTCTAGAACTATAATCACTAAGCCCTAATTAATTAACCCAAATCAAGTAGAGTCATCAAAATTATTATCTCTCAATTAACTATTGGTCCATAATATAATCAATTCTTAAGCTCTCCAATAAACTACCAAGTCTCACACGAGATCTCTCTCCATACAATAACTGATAAGACTGATTACATGGTCTATTGGATTGCTTAACTCTCATTAACACAGGCTAATCATTTTACATTTGATTCACACTCTCATTTTATTACCGAAGCATTAAGCTACAGTAATCAATCACAACACGCAATCAAAATAACACAAAAATGATTATATTAACATTGAATCAAGTTGAAATCCTTATGAAAAGTTAGAACATCATCCTTGATATAAAATCCATCACCATACAATCCATCTTAATCTCATACATTAAATAAGTGAAAATGAAAGATGAAAAGAAGGATTAAACTTGCATCGAATAACCCGAGAAGGCAGTAGCGTCGAAAGACCCGTTTCCTGTCTCCCTTCTCTTCCTCTTCTCTTTTTTCTTCTTTTCTCCTCTTGAAGCTTTTCCCAAAATGTCTTAATGGAGGCACTCTTTTGATGTCTTTTCTTTTCCTTTTTATAACAATTTCTAATTAGGGAAACTCTAGGGCTTTTCCTGTGCTCTAAAGGTCCAAAATGTTCTCAAAAAATGAAGTTCAAAAAATTAGGGCACGCTATCTGTCACGTAGGTTTCTCCTTCTATCACGAACGTGCCATGATTGTGGCTCCTTGCATCTGCTTCTGTCATAATCATGGCCAATAAGCCACGATTATGAGCCTAGGTTTGGCTCTGGGTCTTCTCCGGATCTCCTTCCTTCCTTTATATTTTTTATGAAATACTAGCAAATATGTCACAGAACCTTAAAAACATAAAATTGAAGCTCAAACGTGTGCTCTAACCTAAAGAACACTCGACACAAATATTTAATTAACTAACACTATTCTAACCTAAACATGCATTGATCAATTAAACTTAACCACTAAACACATACTAAACTACCCACAAAATATGATGTAATCTACGACTATTAGTGGGAACACTTCAAATTCTTACTCATATAGTGTCCACACCATAATTTTCCACTTTACATGTAGAACCAATTATTCTATAATGGATTAGTGCAACAGTGTTAATACATAATGGATAATACAACATAAGGAGCTATAGGAGAAAAGATGACCAAAGAAAAGTAAGAAATCTTCAAAATGTTGGGGTCCAATTCTCAAAAAAAGAGCATGAGGAGAAGAAAAGTTGGAGTTCATGAAGTGAGCTCGAATCAAAAACTGGCTACGTAGCTAGCTGAGTTAACAAGGCTTGTAAAGATACTAACTACAAGATTAACCTAAAATGTTCCAAATCAAGATGTATGTGGTATATGTGGAACTTGTGATCATAGAACTAATGTTTGTTCGTATTCTTTTGAGCCTTTTGTAGATGGGGAAGAAGAAGTGAACTCACTCAATGGTTTTCAACTAAGGGAGCGAAATGATCTATATTCAAACACCTACAAACATGGTTGGAGAAACCATCCCAATTTTTTTATAGAAGACCAATAATCCACAGTACAACCCCATCCATAATACGAAAATTTTCATATGCCAAATGATTACTAAAGGCAATCCTTACTTTAAAACCCACCAAGCAAGCCTCTTTATAGGAAAGCCTTAATGCGTTTATTCATGTCACAACTCAAAATCAAGAAACAAAAAATAAGAGATTTGATTCTTTGGATGCGTTTGTGAAGAGGATTGAGATCCAAGTAGAAAAACTCGGTGCTCAAATACATAACAATCAAAAGGGAAAGTTGTTGAGTGAACCTAAGCATGCCCAAGTAGTTATTGGTCAGAGAAGGGGAAGGGTGATTAATAATCACATTGAGATTCTTCCTATTATGTCTGCTGCTACTAATCAAGAGGAGGAGAGCCTTATGAGATAAAAAGATGAGTAAAAGGAGGTAAGCAATAGTTATGACTCTTCTAGTCACATTTAAAAGGCAAAAAACTTAAGCATGACACTAAGGACAATGAAAGACAAAAATTGCATAAAGCAACTGATCCTTATAGACCACCAATTCTGTATGCAAGCCATTTTAAGGAATTGAAACAAGATTAGTAGTTTTCATACGTATATAACATGCTTTTAAGGTTAACATTAATCTTATCTTGTTAGATGTGATTAGGAATATTCCTACTTATGTGAAGTACTTTAAGGAACTAAGAACCAAGAAACAAAAGTTTAAGCCTAATGAGAAGGTGATAGTTTTGGAAGTAGTGAGTGCAGTTCGTTAGCATCACTTACCCCCAAAACTAAAAGATCTAGGGAGTTTTATCGTGAAAGTATCAATGGGTAATGGGGATGAGGTTAAAGGTATGTTTAACCTTAGAGAAAGTATAAAAATTATGTCTCACTCTATTTATGAGAAAATAGATCTAGGATAGTTAAAACCTACCAATATGTGCTTACAATTAGCTAATAGGTCAATTCGTTATCCGAAAGGAATAATGGAAGAAGTGTTAATGAAGGTTGGTAGATTGACTATCCTTGTAGACTTTGTGGTCTTAGACTAGGGGGAGGTTAAATAGCAAGGAAGGAGCACACCATACTCTTAGGGAGGCCTTTTATAACCACTACCAATACCTTGATTGATGTGAAGAAAGAGAAACTTATCATGACTGTTTTGGGAGAACAGTAGAATTTTCAATTTTTAAGGTTAAAAACATTCCTACTACTACTGTTTATAAACAATCCCTCTCTTACTGATCAATTTAATTCTACAAACCTTGATTTTGCATTATAGGAAGAAGAAGACAAGAAGCTAGACTTGGTGAAAGACATTAAAAAGTGCTATCAGTTGCTAGACAATGCAACTACTGGAGAGGTTAGCAAATTCTTGAGGAAAGATCCCAATGAAGAGAAGAAAACAGTGAAATCAATCACTTTGAGTGATCCACCTTGAGTATAACTGTTGAGGTGTCTAGTTAAAAGACATTAAAGAAGTGCTAAATGGGAGGCAACCTATATAGTTTATGTTTGTTTTTCAATTACTTGTTTGTTATTTCTTTTCAGTGAAACTCGATTTAATATGTTTACTTTGCATGCACATACCTACTTTTCAATCTTTTCTATCTATCTTCCTTGCAACTGTTCTCCACTCCTCAACGTAGGATGCAATGCTTCATACCGCATTAACACAACTACCACCCACACTTTCATATCGTATTTTTATCCTTGTTCTTTTTTATTTTTACCACTTGACAGTTTATATCTTTTAGTTTTAATGCTTGTCCTTGTTCGTGTTATTTTGTGTCTTAGATCTCTCTTTTACTTTTTGTATCACATTATTCTAGATCTCTCTTTTACTTTTTGTATCACATTAGGAATAATGTGATATTTAAGTGGGGGGAGTATTGGTTAAAAATTATTATTTTTTGTGATTGTATGTTTGTTTTTTTCCCATTTAATTTTTAGAAATGCATGGTCATTAAATAAACTCGATCTGGATTAGAAATGCATAATATGAGTGGATGAGCATACTTGCATGCTTAGGCTAATTAACTTGGATTTTGATTAAAAGGACATTAGCTTATTTTGATTGATGAATGACACTTATCATTTTGTAAGAATTTGAGCCCTTTTGAAATATTTAACACCAAATTCAAGTATTCTTTACTAAGATTGTTCTTTCATAATTAAGGAACTCTAGAACTTACTTGCAAATACTAGTCAAGATCTCACAGTCTTACACAAACATTGAAATGATGAAGCCAATTAGGATATAACCTTTTTTTTTTTTTAAGCCATTGTAATTTTACCCTTAGTAAGCCCCCTTTGAGCTTAACATGAACCATTTCTTCTTTAAATGCAAAATGTGAGCCTTAACCTTGATTATTTAACTTTTTCATCATGCCTACCGTAAGGACGAATTGAGCATTTGAATTAGTATAATGGGTTTAGGGAATAATTGCTCGAATAAGTGTGGGGAAATCATAGGATATAGTTGATTTTTTAGTTAGGAATGGGTATGGTTGTAATAATTTGTATCTCTCCTCTACATTTTTGTTCTTCTAAACTTGATCTTATTCTAAATAAATAAATAATAATAATAACAGAAAAAAGAGGAAAAAGGGAAATGGAAAAGAAAAGGAAGGGAGAAATGATAACAAAAAAAATGAAAACAAAGAGGAGAGACATAAAAGAGGAGTGCTAATCTTGTTATCTTGAAAGGAAAGAATTGAGTGTTTTATGCTTTATTGTTATATTACTTTAAATGCTCAAATTGTTTTATGGTTTTATAGTATGATTTTCCTTTTTCTATCCTTAGCTTTACCCCATTATAACCAAAATAAAAAGACCTTTGGATTGATGTTTGTGCTTGATATAAGTGATGGAGATTTGATTAGTAAGCAAACTTATTATGCATGCCTTACATGAATGAATGATGAGTGAATATATCCTACCTTTGAATGTCTGAGAAGATGGAGAGTGGAGTGAGTATCTATCATCACACTTATTAATGGCTTTTGAGTTAAAGTACTTGTTAATTTTGGCTAAATATACAAAGAATAGTATGTTTATAGAATATTATGCGTTTCAAGTTCTTAGGTTGTGTTTATTGAAATGATCATTGATATCTTTAACTATTATTTGAGAAAATTGTTGTTTCCATTATTTGTTCTTGTATAATCTAATGTTCTTTATTTTTCTTGGGGACAAGCATAGTTTAAGTGTAGGGGACTTATTGTGTGGAATTTCTATTGATTTTGCTTGCATTCATATCTTGATTTTGGTAACAAACTCTTGCATTTTAAATCCAAATTTGAATGAATTAAGTGAAAATAGTCGTGAATGTTGCATGAAGGTTAAAGGGAATGATTTTTTTAATTTTGAATGAAAAATGAAAGGTAACATAAATTTTGCATCAAAAAATTGGTAATTAAGGTGTCACCATCGTGACTAAGCTTGTTATTCTTACTCTATTTTCATATTGATTACATTATCTTGTATGCATTGATTGGGTATTGTATGAGAATGATTTTGATGCTTTATTAAATCATTTTTCATGAAGACCCATTGCTAGAATTTGAACGTAATACATAATAGTCGTGTTTGAAGTCATATATGGCAACTAACGGTATTAAATAGTTAAGGATAACGAAACCTAAGTTAAATAGTTCGAGCTTGAGTGATTATTTCTTAAATTGGTCTATTTTTCTTATTCGTTAGGCAATTGTCTAATTAAACTTAGAGAGCATCTCCTAGGTTACCCAATAGCTAGGGTTAATTAATGACCTCTTCTTAATTAACTGTGACCTAAGGAAAAACTGAGATTAACATAGCTTGTTGTTAATCTATGACTGATGTGAAGACAACAATTTAATGAAATATTTTTAATTACGTGTAAGTCAAGATTGAACCAAAGACTAGTCCCTAACGCATTCATTAATTTTTATTATTTTTGCATGTTTTATTTAATTTGTCTTTACTAGTTTAGTTTCATTTTATTTTCTTGTTTGATAAACTAACCTCCTATAACCTAAGCACCAATTATTTCATTTCGAAAGGTTTACGCACACACTCTCTATGGGATCGACCTAGACTCACCACTACTATAAAAATAGGTCTAGTTTATTTTGTGTAGTGTTACGATGCACTAGCATATTCCTCCTTTTAGTTAGGGTATTGAGCTTAATCACCATTGGACTATGATTAGATGTATTAGGTTCTTCAAAGTTGGTAGTGCTAAGTGGGAAGTGTGTCATCTACTTTCTATTTATCATGCATCTGTCTAGTTTCTTCAACAAGAACCAGTGTCAACTCCACATATTATTCCAAGTGTAGTCATTCCTATAGTGCTTAACATCTATCAACCTAGTTTGCTTAGTTAGCTCCTGTAGTTCCCTGCAGTTTTACGTAGTCCAGTTCCTTCCGTCCTATGTTTCACTTATCTTGAAAGTGCAATTCTAATCCTCGTTGACTGCCCAAGGGCGATTGTTTTTTCACTTGTCTTAAAAGTGCAATTCTAATCCTCATTAACAACCCAAGGGTGATTGTTTATCTTACTTAATCTCACTAGTTCCTCTTATAGTGATTGCCTTTAGAAAGTGCAGTTGGTTACATACACAACTGAGATTGTAATAATCACACCTAAACTTTTTATCCTTATATGGCAATTTATCACTTGGTTTGTAGCATCCAATTAAATGGCTGTTATACCTGATTATAATTCTACCTTCTATATGCTTATCATGGTTAGAGATCACCTTCTAGCTTTCCTTAAAAACCATAGGTTATTTTCCAATTGTTACCTTTTTATTTTGGTTTCAAGTAAATCAACAAAATTAGCTAGCTTGCTTTGGATCAGGTCCTTAACTACTAGTCCCCACTGTAGGAGAGTCCCCATGGCTAGTCTAACAATAACCACCACAGTAACTTATACCAAATCTGACAACAACCTGATCCTTTTAGCTTTCCTCTCCCCACCCAAACTAACCATCAACAACCACTGCACCAACCTTGTCCCCAATCAAATGGCAACCTAGTCCCTAACTCCTAAAAACTTCCCTCTCCCCACCCAAATCAACCATGTTCGTAAACACAGAAATAGAAACACAAACTTCCACCACTATCAACACAAACACAAACACAAACCCCTAAAACAAAACACCACTAGAACCCTTAAACCCTGTTGATTTCCCTCCTTTACAGGGAATATTAAAGACCTAAAAGGAGCCTGAAAGGAGAAAGAGTACAAGGAGCTCCATCGTAGGAGATTCTAGTGACAGGTAAATTGAGATTTGTTGAGACAATAATAGACGAACCCATCCAACCCCTGAAGGTGTTGCAACTTGGAGCAAAAAAAATGGAGCTTATCTTTGGTAGGTATCTTCCTTAAGAAATGTTTTGCTTTCCCTATAGTTAACAAGTAGGCTAAAAATGCATGGAAAAATCTAGGTTTGGTGAATACTATGGTAAAAAAAGACAAATTATTGGTGTTTAAGTCCAATATTGATGAGAATGCACAGAGAGTATTAGAAGCAGAATCATGGCATATCCTTGGACATTCAATTTTGCTTAGGAAATGACAACCAGGGGTAATTATGGACAGAAACAAAATAGATGCAATTCCTTTGTGGGTTACTACCAAATTCTCTAATGATCATGATGTTGAATGATAAAGGTAAGGAGGATCAAATAGGGATAACATATATGTGGAGACCTAAGACTAAAAAGAAAAAAAAAGTCTGGAGGAAGAAAGAAAAGTAGGAAGAAAATAAAGTGAATGTAGAGGGGACAGAACAACTAGAAAGCAATAATGAAGAGAGAAAGGAACCAAATGAAGAAACTAGAATGACAGAACACAAAGAGGAAATCAATGGGGAGAGAAATGCATTAAATGAAGAAACTTCTTTTCAACTACAAGTTTAAGAAAACAACAAAACTCCTCAGACAAGAAAGCATACAATAATTGATCAAAAGAATAAGCAGGATAAACAGGTGAGATCTCCTTCAGTAGAAACTAGTGAAACCTCTAGAACTAAGCAGAAGAATGGCAACTCTCCTAGAGCTAGTAGGAAATCTAGAAGGAAGATGTCTGTTAATAAAAAGACATAATGAAGTTAATAGTACAGAACAAAGTTAGTAGCAGGGTTCCTCTTTATTAAGAAAGACTGTTCAAAGGTTATTCTTCACTTTGAGAGAAGAATTATAGTAGAATTCTAAGAAGAGTCTTAGTAGTGGATGTAAGAAAGGGTTGTTTGCCTAACCATTATAAATTAATTTTCATTGTCTTACTCCCTACCCTCTTTTAATAGTTGTTCAATAATCTAGTTAATTTACAATGACTAATTTTCTTCTACTTAGTTATATTAATTGTTATTAATTGAGTACAGTAGCTAGAAACATTATATATATATATATATATACACATAAAATTTAACATGCACTTTATGTTCCTTATTTAAAATATTAAGTACAAGTTGAGAGAGTCATTGCTAACTTCCATTATTTAAGTATAAACCAAAGTTCTATTTATTGGAAGGCTTATTGAGTGATTCAAGACACCTTTTAACCTGAATCTGTTTTATCATAAATAATGGGTCCTACTTAACTAAATTTACATGATTTGGATGAGTGATTCATGATAATATAAATTTATAGGCAAGGCTAGGAATATCATATAAGATATATTTTGATAAAAGTTATCCCTAATGGATTAAGGAGTCATACAAGATGTGATTGACAAGGATGTTATAAACCTAATTTAAATTTAGTTGGTTTATTGAGTGACTCAAGAATAATTAAAGATAAATGAGATCCTAAAACACTAGAGATTGTGGGGGTTATTATTTTGAATAAAATAGAAGAAGTAACCAAATATATGGTTAAAGTATTCGGTTGTCATAACATATAACCAATTACTTGCTTTTTTATATTTATATCTTCTTTCGAGTAGAAATTACCTTTGTTTAGTATAGTTGATACAAAGATTTAGTGAACCAAATTTCTTATACATAAGATTAGCTTTGAGAAAAGTTCTTAAAGTTAGAAAGAAAAGTTGTAAGTCCATTATGCAACTATTAATCCCTATTGATATTGAAATGTCATATATATGAAAAAATGTGATAAAACATTAATTTGAATAATGTCCCATAAACTTTAGTGACATACATATGTAAGATATATGTCAATACTATGACAGCACAAAGCAAGAGGTTATACGAAATAGAGCTGAAAGGTAGAGTACTTTAATAGAAAATTTCCTCTCAATTTAGCCTACTAAAAGCATAAACATGGACTATAATTAAAGATATTGGCTTAGATATGATAATAGTCTTCATTAGAATGAAAAATAATTTTATGACTTTTCTTACCAATAAATAATATGATAGAGCTCACATACATTTCTAATTTAAGCTTTTTAGTATTTGATATTGAATTTAGATTCAATATTTTAACAATGTTCAAGCCATAATAAGAAATAGATTATTGAGTAAAAGTAGCTAATCGAAGTTTATACAAATGTTTTATACGTGATGGATCGAAGGAAACTTATGCTTAACATAAAATGGTAAGAATACAAAGTTAGATAATTAAGACTAGTTTAAAGCTATGTTAGTTAAATCAATATAACTAGAATCATACGTGATATAAAATAGTATATGTTTGCTTTTGATTATGAATCGTATGAAACTTGTAAAAATTGTTAAGTTCAAGGATAACAATATCGACTATTATTTAAAGGACGATAATGGTAGTGAATTGCTAAATCTTGTATATATGATGTATAGGATGTAATAACAATTTTTAAAAAGATAATACTTTTATTTCATTACATTTACTAATGAATTTATATGATAGATCCATAAGAATTAAATGAAATAGAGTTATAAGCATTAAAAATACTAATTTAAAATTTTGAAACATTCAAATTATTTAACATTAAGTATAAATTATGTATTAAGAATGATTAAAAACTTATATAAAATCAATATAGTAAGATATAAATTAATAGTTATCTATAAGGATTGGGATTCTTTAATGATTACCTTAACAACTAAATTCTATAATAGTATGGATCTGTGTAAGGAGAAAACACTATATGAGATATTGCACAAATGAATATTTATTTCTTCTATAGTAATTCCTAGTAAAATGATTTACCTTTGGTAGTTATAATTAAATAAATTAACAAGATTTTATATAAGTTATGGAAGGCTAAGAATTTAAAGAGTCAAAGTTAATAATTTTGGGATTTGATATTAAGTTAAAGCATGTATTATAAAATACGTTTCGAACTAAATCAGGTGATAAAATATTATAAGATATCCGAAAGGTTGGATATAATCTTTTTTTTTAAACGGAGAAACCCACAACTATTACCCTTTAGATGCACACTCGGTAAACCTCCGAATTGATGAAATAGCTTATAAATCACATCAATCGGGCTCTCTGCACTAGGCAAGTCCTATACAACAAGCCCAATCGAAGGAGCGTAGGTAGGGGAATCGAACACAAGACTTTTTGACCTCATGGCCCTCTACTTTACCAAATCGAGCACCCCCTAATGAACAAAATGTTTATTTTAATGTATACTTATAAGGGAATGGTTCTTGAGATAATTAGTAGTAGTAAGATGAAATTTGAAAGGTTTAGATCTTATGAAAATACATCCAATGGGAATTAGTGCTTTTATTTATGCATTTTATGTATAGTTGAAAGCCTATAAGATATTGAAAGATTCATTTTCATGATGAATTCAAATTTTTGTTCTAAAGATGTTTGTAAATTTATCGTGTCCATAAGAAAGTACAAGCATAGTTGTCCTCTGGATATGTAGAGATATATTAATCATAGATTTAAAAAAATCACATTTAAACTATTAAATATATGATAATGTAAGAATAATTCTTATTGGATATGAAAAAGGTATAACTTAATTATAGGAATTAGAACTATAGAGATAGATGTGAAAGTTGTTTGCCTATCAAGTCCAAGTATATAGATAATGTACTAAGGGTGTTTAGTAGTCGAGATATCTGATACTTATAAAGTATTGAAATAGCCATTATTATATGTATAAGTTGATATTTAAGTTCAAAGTTATATGGATATTAAGTTTAGAATTAAATCCTTATTAAAATATAAGTTATATGGATATTAAGTTTAGAAGTAAATCCTTATTAAAATATATTTTACTTAGAACAATATTATTTTGAGATTGGAAGGGTCACAATGTTGCATTAATTGCTAATTAAGATATAATACATTTTTCATTTAGTTAAAATGAATGGTTTGGTTTTGAAGGAGTTCTTTAATGAACTTGGTATAGTTTATTGCATTGTTTAGAAATTAATATATTGTAGATCATTAGAACCATTAGACATGTAAAAGGAGCTAAGGTCTCATAAAAAATCAAATAAAATTGTAATGGAATCATAATTATGAGATTCATATTATATTAATTTATTATCTCTAAATTGTTTCTAGTCATTGTTCTATTAAGATTAGACATTAATAAAATATAAAAAGACTAACACACTTTATGTTTCTTTCTTATGAAGGAAGTAGTTGATCTCATATACTAAAATAATGTGTCTCAAATAATGTATCTTAACAGAGAATCAGTTCACTACACTGACCCTATATGAGAATTTTATTTAGAACATTACTTATCTATCTATAGAAATTTTCAATGCGATGATTGTATAAGCAATCATTTAACCTAAGATCTCCAAATTATCTCAAATAGGGGTTTTTTATATTTTGATACTACTATTGGCCTATTATATTTAAGAGTAGCTCAATTGGTAGCCATTGGATATAGCATAAACTACATAGAGGTAACTGAATGATCCATATAGGATCTATCACTCTAAAGTGATTAAGGATACTGTTCTATCATTCTCGATTAGTATTGATATAAAAAAATCTTGGCCAAGGTAGAATGACACTTTAAAATAGCTTTTAATTGTCATTAATTGAATCAAATACTAATGGTAGAGTTATTATGATTGGACCTAAATAAAGTAGACATTAATTATATGCTCTATATCTAGTCATAATATTGTATGTTATAAGGAATGAATTACATGAAAAAAATCATGCATCAAAAGGTTATTCAAAATCACTTTAACATTTCTAGATATTCAGGTAGTCATAATGCCTTGTTCGATGCCAATATTAATCTAAGGATATAAATTGTTTAATTAGAGAATTAAATATGAATAAAATAAGTTTAATTTATTTAATCATAAATATGATTTAAGGTTATAACTTATATACATTTTTAATACTTTTGGAAACCTAATGTGTCATATATAAAGAGTGGGTTGAAGAGAGAAAAATGAACTTTAATCAAGTTAATCTTGATGGTAAAGTTTGAGAAATTTTAGTATTAAATATGAGATATTTAATAAATAAATATCAATATGAGATATTGAATTTTATTTGGTTCTAATTGGTATTAAATTAAAATTTGTTGTAATTCTAATTAATGTCTAATTAAAATTAAATTTTATTTCAATTAAGTTGCTAAAAGGTCTAAACCATACTACAATAGGCTTAGGCTACAAGGGAGCTAGTATTTGTCGCCTAAACCTCTCTACAATAATTGTAGAATTCTGTCAACATATTTTTTAGATACCGCTAGATGTTAAAATATGAATTCGGCTACAGGAGTTGAGATAACCCGACTTCAAAAATAATTCAAAAGAAACGATAATAAAAGGATTAAGCTTCAAAATGTTGCACGAATTGTGATTCGTACTTTTTTATATTTTATATGTTATTCTTTTTAGAGAATTTGAGTAATCTTAACTTTTGGGAAATAAAAAAAAAAGTTTCATATTTATTCTATTATAGGTGAGATGAAATTCTACCCCGATTTCTCAACATCAACTGCCATCTTAATTTGAGAAGGATGATAATAGATGTTGTTTTCTTTTGGTAGAAAGGGGGAATCAATACACACAATCAAATATCTTATTTTTTTGGGAATCTTGGCGGTTTCGTTATTTCCCTCATTCCTATTGATGATCCAAAACTTGCATAACTTGTTCAAGCAAGTCAACACTTAAAACACTCGAATAAATATATCAAACCTAGATAGACTAGTTATCTTCTAGGGTTAGCAAATGATAGAGGATCTCGCAAGGAAATTTTATTGACCTTGTGATTACCTTTAATTCATAGAGCTGGGAAATGCAATTGACTGTTCACGATCGCATATAGTTGGGAAACTAGGGTTTGAATTATAAATGTGGGTCATATTTCTTGAAAGGTTTGTCATCCCTGCTAGCTCATACTAACCGACAAGGCATTGTTTCAATCAGATTCAAGCAGAAAAAGCTGGTCGTATTCTAGTATTAATGGAATAAACAAGGCTCGAAATAGTATATCCTATTATAAACTCTTTCTTATGTATCCTCTCTGGTCGCCAACATGCTACACGTAACTCCTATTTCAAACATTTTCTTTCATTGCAATTTGAATTTCTAAAAAGGGTGCTACCCATGACTTGTCAAAAACATGAATTAAATCAAAATTATGTTAGTTCAAACTTGACAACCACTAGTGTTGATCCACTCAGCTTCATAACTTGGAGACCCTTGGCAAGAAACAGGAGAAAATTGGTTACAAGTCTTTCCCTGTCAAGATCATGTAAAAGCAACAACTTGAGAGTAGAACCAAGGCAATGCGCTCATGTGCATGTACTAGCGTGTGCGTATATAAAATGTTGATGGCTAGGTTTTAAGTCCCTAAGAAAGAAGCAATTAATATCGTCAAAACAGCTGTCTTGGAAGGCCTTCATGATGTAGTGATAAATCACTTAGGTTGCTGCCTTGCGAACAAGGGAATAACCATGCTAAAATTGATACATTACTAACTTTTTGAGATTGCGAAATCAAAATGTGAATTTGATGAAGTATCCCACTTTTAAGAGCCTCCAATACAGTTCCAAACTGCTAAAGTTGAATGCTCAATCTTGTTTTTTCCTTTTTTTTTCGGTTCTCTTATAGAAAGCATGATGTAGATTAAATCTTGTCTCCTATAAACACAAATTCAAATTCTAATGTATCAGGATATACAATTTGTTAAATTAAGGAAAATATCTTTAATGTTGATTTTAATAAAATTTAAAATTACTTATGACCCAGTATTTTAAATTATCAGTACCGCAGCAGCAATCAATTCCAATACCAAACCATTCACAAAGTGGTGTAATGACTCTGTTGCACAATCTGTTGTGTATGTTAGGGCCTCAATCTAACTGTTGCAGCCAAACGGAGAAGGTAAAAAGCTAAAGAGTGAAAGAGAAGATTAACCAAATTGAAGGAACGAAGAGAAGGGTAATCACTAAACAAAACTAAAATATTTCTTGCAAAACTTAAAAGTCATCGGCCTAGTGAAATATATTATTTCGCTGCCGTAGAAAATTCTAAAGAAGGGCTTTACAAGCCTATTGTATTCTATGTCAAGAATTCTACTATTGCTGGGATTGTTCTATCAGTTGGTTTATGTCTTATAGTAAATTGGTTGGTTATAATTATATAGCATAATTATTTGAAGACATTATCTATATAAACATATGTGTTTAATTAGTTGATGTATATGATAAAATTTACAAGATAAATATACATTGTAAATAAAATTAAGATGGTGTTAATTATGAGAATCATATTGTATTATGTATTATCCTTATATTGTTACTAATCATTATTCTATTGAAATTAAACATTAATACAGAATAAATAATAAGTAGTTGATCTCCTGGGCTAGAATATATAGATACTTAAACGAATATATAGGTAGTTATTAAAGAATAAATTTATTGAATTGACCGAATATAAAAATTCCATTTGAAACATTACTTGTATAAATATAAAAACTCCATGTTTTGTAGTCCTCAATTAATATTGATTTAGAAAATTTTTGGTTGAAAATAGTACTTAAATATCATTAACAGAATAAATTACTAATAGTGTAAAACTAATATAATTAGACTCAAATAGAGTAGATATCAATGTAATACTTTATGACTAATAAAAATATTGTATAATGAAAAGATTGAATTATATAAGAAAATTGTGTACAAAATGGTTAGTCAAAAATACATTAATATTCCTAATATTTAGATGATTATGATTATTAGATGCATATTTGACCATATATGTACAACTATATTTATGTTTTTTGCTTGATATTTTATACTTTTATTGTATATTTGGTACTTAATTTGCTTCAAGTGCATTTATAGATAATAATTGCCTTCATGGACCAAAAGGATAAGAATTCAGATAAAACACAACATAAATAAAGTTTTGTAGCAAATTAGAGATACACGCCTATGTCTATGCCAAAGTAAGTCTCTCTACCATGCAAAATCACAAATTCTAGATATTTTGAAATATACACAGTTTAGTACATGCCTGTGTATCAAACCGCATATCTCCTATAACCCTAAAATTTACTGTAAAAAGATATAAACATAGGCAAAATAGGATGGTAGACTTTTAGAGCCGATTCCATACGTGGAGAGCGTATAAAAGGGACAATATTGATCCAAAGAAGTGGGAAAATGCAAAGAAATCATCCAAAGATCTAATAGATTACAACATCAACCTCAAACTTACAAGGAAATTTGTTAGAAAAGAAAGGAGATTTAAAATTATGAAGTCTTCATTTTCTATTCATTTTTCTTCCTTTTCATGTTTCATTTTGTTTTTTATTATATGTAACTAATTATCTTTCTAGTAGTGATAAACCCTAGTTTGTACAATAATATATTTTGATTCTTTTATTTAATGCAATTATTTTGATCGATCTATTGTGATTCAATCAAGTGTTTTTGATATGTTCTAATAGATCTATAATATTAGTAAATAATTTAAGTTCATAACATAAAGATTGAGAAATCCTATGTATCAATAGATTTACCATAATTCAAAGGAGTTGATTGCAAACGTAGAGATAGGTTGACATAAATCCTCTACATTATAGTCAAACTTGATAGCAAAATTCACCAATCAATAAAGCAATCCTAGAATCTTTGACCTAAACAATTTTAGTCAATAAACCTAAGATTAGTTGTTAGTAGTCACGAGAGAGTTATTAACATAAGATAGGAATTTATATGGTTCAATAGTCAGTAAAACAACTACAAGATACAAGGTTAATTATCCAAAAGTTTTAGGAGGATTCGTCACCTAAACATTAATTCTTGATATTGATAATTTTCTAAGTGATTTTCTTTATTCTCTACTCATTATTGTTTCCTACTTTATTTTATCTATTTTAGTATTGTTTTCTTTATTAAAACTAATAATCAATTTGTAGACTAGATAATAGGATAATGATAATTTTGGATTTGACTTGCTTGTGCTAACTACAATTATGTCATGCATTTGTGGTTAACTCAATATTGACAAACTTTAGAATCAGTCAATTAAGTTTTTGGTGTCGTTTTTAGGGACAATGATGTTTGGAACACCTAGATGCTATTAGTCTATTCATTATTTTTTGTATTTATTTTATTTATTTTTATTATAATTTATTGTATTCTTGGCTTGTTTATTTAATTATCTTTAAAACTTCTCTACATTAACTTGGTGTTTGTGGTTTATTTTAGGGATTAAGTTTTAATGTCATCATCATAACTCACAATAGAAGGATGAAGCAAACCGTACTCTTATGGGAGTTACAATGTGTCTTTGCAATATGCAATCATGGTTGTGCAATATAATTGCATGGGCATCAATCACTCTCACGCCCATTCTATGGTGTGTGACGGGTGTAAGACACCACTCACACCGGTGACACACCCACTCACCACCGTGAGAAGTGCCAAGTGTCCCCATTTTAACCTAAATCTTTACTATATAAAGCACATGTTGTGATGACCGAGAGTTTTATGAAAGTTTTTAGTGTTTTCAACTGGGAGAAGAGGAGCTTCGGGAGAAGATGAGAAGAAGGGGCAAAGCTCTCAACCTTGAGAGGCCCATGGAGAGCTAGTTTACCAATGCCAGTTCGAAGGTGACATTGACATCAACAAACCCTATTAATTGTATTTCTCACTGAGTTTGTTATTCTTTCTCTTCTTAGGGATTGGTTGTGTTATCTTATGTTTAATGTTTAGGTCTTATGTGAGAATGATTGAATGCTCTATTTGATTGTTTTTATATAAGAACCTATTGCTAAAATTTCAATATAATCCATACTTGCTATACTTGAGATTCATTTATAGTGACTAATGGTTCATAATCATTAGGGATAACATAACCTAAGTTAAATGACCCGAGCTTGTGTGGTTGTTTCCTTGAATAATCTATTTTCGTAATTCATAATGTGGCTATCCAATTAAATCTAGAGAGCTTATTTTAGGTTATTTGATGGCTAGGTTTAATTAACAAGCGTCTCTTAATTAAACATGTCCTAAAAGAAAGCTGGGGTTAACAGAGCTTATTGTTAACCTACAATTAATAGTTGTTAAGAGAGATATAAGAATAACAATTTAATGAAATATGTTTAAATTGGGTGTAGGCTGCGATTAAATCAAAAACCGAGGTCCCCAACAAATTCATCACTTTAATCATTTTTCAATGTTTTCTTTAATTTGTTTTCATTAGCTTAGTTTCGTTTTTATTTTCTTATTTCAAACCAAACCCCGCCCCCTCTATAACCTAAATAGTAGTTATTTTCATAACAAGAGATAACTGAACATTCTTTGTGGGATCGACCTAGATTCACCACTACTATAGTAGTAAGTCTAGTTTATTTTGTGTAGCGTTACAATGCACTGCTATCATGTAGACTCTTAATGGCAGCTAGACTACTAATTGAAGAGTTATCCATAAGCATAAATGAAATATGTCTAAGTGTTGATTTTCCAAAATCCTTGTAATCATGAAGTTTAATCTTTAATGCTTTTGTAACTTAGTTTACTTTGAACCTTGAAAAGGTTGTACAACTTCTTTTAAATATGTATATATGTATATATATATATATATAATTTTCTGAAAAGAAAAAAAAAGGGGGGCCTTCTTACAATCTTCTTCCAAAGTGAATAGGAACTTTTAATTCCACTTGAAACAATTCCAAATACAATATCTAACACCTAAATAAAATATTAAAACTTAAAAATATCTCACATATTCACTTTATAACTCAAAATGGCCCACTCATAAAAATATAAGATAATGATGCTCAAATGATTGAAAAATTATTTAAAACATATGTATATAACTCCCAAAACCTTATTAATGCTAAAAATAATAAGAAAAACATATTTATAGTGCTTTGGGAACCTTACTAGTCGCTAAAACCAAGAATTAGTTTTTAAAATGACTATAAACAATGTACTGGACAACCAATATGCATTAAAAACTTTAGGTTCACTAACTATTAGAACATTAGTCAACTAGTGGGCATATTGATCGACTAATATGGCACATTGGTTAACCAAAACATCAACCATTACAGCAAACTTAATACATCAAATTTAATAATTTTAATTTATATTGGTCGACCAATCACCCTAAAAACATAATTTTAACAACTCAAAGTGATCAAAATCAACTTGTTTCATCTAATTATGATTTAAACACTTCTAACAATGTTCCCTAATGTTTGTTTTAAATACCAAGAGGCTTCTATATAAAAACCAAAATCTTTAATGCCTCTAGATGAATGAACGTACTTATATAATGAAATGTTTATGCATGGTGAGCCTTCTAAATCATCAAAATAATGTGAGATTTCAAATAAAATTACAAAATGTAATACGACTTTTATAAGCCTTAATCTTCTTTTGTTCTTATTTTAAACTTCATTTCTTCGATTGTAAACTTCAAATTCTCTTATTCAACTTCATATACTATCTTCTTGAGTTTAAGGCTTCATTTTGTCTAATATTTCTTTTCATCAAAATAATAAACGCATTAGTAATAATTATGTTTTTTATCATTAAAACATCAATTAGAACTTCCCTTAGTTCAACAATCTCCCCTTTTTTATGATGAAAAAAATACTTGTGATATTAGATAATAACGATAATAAAATTAAGCACACAAATAAATTCCAAGATAGTGATTAGCTTCCCCTTAATTCATACATAAAACATAAATCACTATGAAGAGCATAATTTAATTTCAAGAACAAAAAAGATATTCAAATTCAAAGAAATATATATTCATGAAGATAACATAAATTTACTCAATCATACCATATAAAGTGCAAGAAATACAAAAATAAACAAAATAATCACTCCCCTTAAATTTTATCACTCCTCCTAAATGCTATCACTCCCCCTAAATCTAATATCACCAAACTTTCTCCCTACTTTTGGAATCATCCAGAAGAAATCTATTAGTGTAAAATGAATAATATAAATGTCATACGTCAACCCAACTTGGTTAAAAAACATGAATTGGATCATGATTTGAAAACTTTCTCACTAGAGAGTTCTATTAAAAAGAATTATGAAAATCCTAAAGATAAAATTACAAATGATTAATTTTAATTGTATGCAATCTAATGAGACTTTTATGTGATAAGGGATGTTGTTTTCGAGGAAAAGAGTGAATTGTTTGGGGTTTGGGAGAATATAAACGTAAAATATGATAATAGAAGCAAATACGTGAAGGAGATATTAAAAGCAAGAGGATTAGTCATTTAACTAATAAATCATTGTTTGTGTTTTAGAGATAACCAAAAGTAAGTAGTGGAGGCATTGAGAAAAAAAAATGCTCCAGATTTAAAACACAATTTATTAGTCTATTAGTGAAATATATTAGTCCATCAATTTTGGTTATTTATCAACCAAAGATGGTGTCCAAACTCTTCTTCAAATCTTTGAGAATGAAGCAGGGTCTCAAAATTAGGAACATTGGTCAACTAATAAAGGATACTAGTTGACTAGTATACTTGTATGGGCAACCACAAAAGTGACCAAACAAAGAAAAAACTCACTAGAAAGGTAGAAAATACAATTTTTTGCTATACTAGTTGACCACACTAAGATATTAGTCAATCAGTATTTTCTGGAAAGCTAATAAATAACTTTAAAACTAAAATTTAAACATCAAAACACTTAATAAGTCATGATAATATCAATTAAGAATTATCAAAATTATTAAAAAGACACTTCAAACATACAAAGTCAATCATAAAATAAAAGGGGATCTTTATTATATAGAATTTGCATTATGCATACCTAATTCTTTTCTAATTGAGCAAAATTTCATATAATTCAAAATTAGTGAAATAATTACCAATTAATGTGGATTAGGGCCTACTGTCCTTATTTTGTACAATAATATCAAAGTTTAGGTACTAAGGTTCACAAATTGAAAACAATTATTAAACACATTATTCATAATTCAAACCCAAACAATCACCACCAAGTTTTATACTTAAATTCACATATAAAAGCAAGCTTTCACATATTTCTAAATTATGGACTGATAATTACTTCATGTTGAGAATTAATTATGAGAGATTTGAATAAAGATTCTTTTTTAGTTTATAATTTATTAGAGGCTTCTCGCCCTTCTCATCTCTTTCACTTGGTTCAACAATTAACTCTTTTGCGAAGTCTTTGGTGGCTAAATTTACCATACCCTATAACAACATCTTCTAGACTTTCTTGGAGACAAGAAGGTGGATTCATCATGAGAAAATGCACAAACTCCTTACTTATACTGAATTCAATAACTACTATCTCTACTATATACCGTTTGTTCTTTCTTTTCTAATAGTCTTACAAACTAAGTTAATTAATGTGTTGTAGACACTGAAATAAGTTTGGTTCTATTTTTGTTAAGTTCCTTCTTCTTTTCAACCCACCACTTTCAAAGGTTTGTTTAAAATTCTTTATTTAGTAAAACAATATATATCAACATGTCCACAGTTACTATAAAATGGCATATCATGTTATATGAGTGGTAATGATACCTATATTCATTTTCATGTGTGTATGCACAGTGAAGAAACTTCTTTTCAGAATTAGAGTTATTGAATGTTCTCATAAGGTATTGAAATGTCATATGATTACATAGATGATGCCTATAATGAATGAAAGCTTTATCTAAGCATCTTTAAGGCCTAAAAGGGAGTGGGTGGATTTGAATGTTATCCTTGATAGTACTACATTCTGTGCCTAGGTTGTGAGCCATGTGTAAAAGCATGATGTTTGCTTTTAGGATTATTCTTAATGAATATGGAATGTGAGACAATAAATGCTCAAATGATTTAGAATAAGCTATTTCTAACTTAGAATAAGGTTTGTTTAACAGTTAGGTTATTGGAATCTTAAGCCATAACAAAGATGTTTGGAAAAAGGTCTAAAAAAGTTGGTGTCATAGCAAAATAAACCTAACCCCATCTTTAGACACCCTCTTTGTTCTCTTAAGAAAACCCTAATCACATCTAACCTAAACTAGCCACCACTTTCCTTTGATCTATTGCCACCATCCCATTTTTATATCCCTATACATCGATGATGATGGGAGGAGAAATATGTATCTATAGCACTACTCCCTCCACCTCTAATCGTGTCTTTAAGTATTACACCAATCATATCTTTCCAAAGCTTGTTGGTTGTCAACCATTGCTACATCACCATCATCCTTTAACATAGCCATGTTGCTCATCTTTTGATGCCACAACTCAAGGAACTAAACTAGTAGTTGCTACTAGCAAGAGTTGTCGAAGTGTGCCACCACTTCTCCAACACATTTGACACCTCTACTTATAAGAGGCCACCACCATTTTAGTCTAATATTGAGTCATCATCTTCATCAAATAAGCAATAATGTATGGAATTGAAGACACTGATAACCTCAGAACTTTAATCGCGTTGAGAACCTAACTGTAGTTCTCAACCACTCACACATCTCTAATGATTTTTTATGGCAAGGAGCAATTGTTGCTACTAATCCCACAATTGTTCCATGCCTCATAGTGCTTCTGTAATACCATAGTGGTGGCTTACAAATTCCTTCACCCAAATCATTGGATTGATGTGCCTCCTAAACTATTGTGTATTTCCACTCTCTTAAGATTTAGGTTTATAATTTCTATATTTCTAAAACTAAGGTTGAACCTTAATCGCTTTCCATCAACAACTTATTGCCATAGTTTAGTGTTATGGTGTTAGGAGCCAGGTTTTTAGAATGATTATAGTGATGATAGCTTATTCTTTAGTGAAAGCTTATTTTGCATCTAAATTTTTCAGAACTAAATCAAATATGATTTCAGTATAGGACTTTTAAGAATTTTGAATTTCTAAAATTTGTTAAGAGCGTGCGACTTAATATATTTATAAAAAAATTAATTTAACATTAGGTTTTCTAATTAGGGTTTGAGGGTTTGCAACTTTTGCAATTTCAATTCCAAATTTTAATAAATAAGAATCAAACAACTTTGATGAAATTATATAATTTAAAAATGGATTTGAAACTACTATTGGAAACTTGAGGTAGAATCTAATCTTACGCACAGTAGAATAAATACAAAATCTTTTTATTTAATTTTTTGAAAGACAAAAAGACTTAAATTCTATAACATGATTAACACATAAAACATAGTAAAGCATAAATCATAGTTCATACGTTATGTAAAGCTTGATCTTTTTTATAGTTTTCCTCAATTTGTTTTTAAAATTGACCAATCTCAATCACCATAACTCTAACAGTATTTATAGAACATGTTCAATGAATTCTATAATTTTTGTAAAGAATGTTAGGTAAGAAGTGCAAGCTCCCTTAGAGGCTAAGCCTATTCATAATTGATTGTAAACCTTTTACCTATTTAGTTAAAATAAAATTCTAATTTTATTTAAATTACAACTAATTAAAATTTAATTGGACTAAAGTAAGATCTAATATCTCATATTGATCCTTATTTCTTAATTATCCTATGATTAAACCAAAAGTTTTTCAAACTTTACAATTAAATTGCATGCGATTAAAACACTTTTTTATCTTTTCAACTCGTTCTTTATATGTAACTTATTAGGTTGCTAAATATGTTAGTCATAGAAATAAATTATAACCTTTAATCATATTTAAGGTTAGATAAATTTAACTCTCTTAATTTAACTTTAATTCTCTAATTAGCTAATTTATATTCATAAAATAAGATTGGGGTCTAGTAATGAATCATGACCATCCAAATATTTAGGAATGTTAAAGTGATTTTAGACATGATTTTCCTATATAACCCAATTCTTTCATCATATAATATTTTGATTAGATATTTATCATATAATTAATATCTATTCTATTTGAGTATAATCATATTAGTTCCCCACCATTAATAATTGATTTAATTAATAACGTTTCAAATTTTTTTCAAAGTGTCATTTTACCTTAGCGAAAGACTTTCCGAATTAATACTAATCGAGAATAATGAAACATTATCCTTAATTACTTTAAAGTGATAAATCATGTAGTGATAGCTTAACGACCTTATATAAAATCATGCTATATTCAATAAATAATAATTGAGCTACCTCTGGGTATACTACCTCATAAGTAGTATCAAAATATATCAATTCCAATATGAGATACTTGGAACATCTCAAGTCAAATAATCAATTATACAATCATCATAGTAATAATGTTTATAGACATACAAATAATATTCTAAATATAATTCTCATATGGGGACAATTCAGTAAACTTGTTCTCTAATAAGCATCTATAAATTGATTTAAGTATTTTCATACATTAGCCTATAAAATAGATTACATCTTCGATAAGGATGAATAACGTGAGCTAGTCTTTTTACACTTTAGAAATGTCCAATCTTAATAGAACTATAATTAGGAATAATTTAAGGATATTATATAAGTGCAATATAAATCTTGTAATTATGATCTCATTGTAATTTTATTTGTAATGTATATTTATCATATAGACTTTATCATATAAATCAGACTATAGATAAAAGAAATAATATTTTTTAATAATTATGTTAGCAAATTACAATCAATTAATTGACTATAATGAATAAATTAACAATTAACAAACCAGCTTGTCAAAACATAAGACCATAACCTTCCCCTTAGAAAAATATTACATCCCATTAATAAATTTATGATTTTAATTAATCTAATTGAACGATCTACAACAGTTCGTGTGAACTTGAGCAAAACATCCATTCGCCACCTTATCCACTTTTTTTTTTTTTTTTTCTATCAAGGGAAATGATTTTTATTAGAAACCAAGAGGCTTGCATGACTTAAAAACCGATTCCTACGTAATTATGAGTGCCAGTGCATAACACACATCATGGTGTACAGCTTAACAGTGGACGATTTTACTTTATTTTAATTTAAGTTGAGCACTATTCGTTGCCTAGTCCCTTCTCAACCTCTCAACCTCAGTTTAGTTCTGTCAATGTCCATCGAGTAATTAATGGCTCCAAAGGTAAGGGACAAAAATCATGACTACCGAAGTAAACAACTTTTTGTTTAGTTGAAGTATGTGAAGGTTCTTTATAACAAAGTACATTATAGATCTAACTCTAGATATGGTCAAATGATATCCCCTTTAACTTTCGTCCCACAGAAAAGATAAAGACTTGTGCCTATATATATGGAAACAGTTGTTCACACCTCACCAATGAATCAGATGCACATTAAAGAAAAAGAGGTCATAACAATGGATTCAGGTATTTGGTTACTGAAGTCAATCTTCACTCATTTTCTTATTTTGTTTACGAAAATGGCCAAGTCAGAGGATGCTTATGTTAATCTGCAAAAGTTGGAAGTGCCTCTTCCCTCCGATTGTGGCAGTTCTGATTGCAGGTCTCGACAAACTCCAATGTTTCCAAAGCCGCCACAACATAAACATTTTTTAGGGCCACCATTTGCCTTTCCACTGCCACCGCCTCATAACAAACACTTACCTCCAAGACCCAGCCCATTTTCTCCAAAACCTTTTCTTCGTCCTCCAATTTCAAAGCCACCGGACCCTTTTTTTAACCGCCCCAGTCCATTTAAATCCTCACCTCCAAAATTACCTTTTTTAAACCCTCCAAATCCCTTTGTAATGTCCCCGCCTTCACCGGAGACAACTAATCCTCCAGCCGGATGTCCAGTTCTTGGATCTCCACCTCCACCACCGGTGTGTCCTCCAACCTCGAGTCCATTTACCCCATCATTAACTCAACCACCGCCGCAAAACCTATTCCCACCACCTCCATCACCTTCCCCGGAGAAAAGTCCTCCATTCGCTCCACCCTCCCCTAAAGTTATTCCTCCAATAGCTCCATGTCCAGCACCAACACTGGAACTTCCACCAGATTCGTCACCCTCTCTAGAGGTCAAGCCTCCAAGAGCTCCGACTGCATTTGATCGGAGCTCAATACCAACACCGGTAGTATCATCACCGTCTTCAGTTTGAATGTGCCAAAGATATTAATTACTTCCACAAAGTTGCCACCATTCAATTTCAGCTTGCTTTCAAATATGTGATATCAATATAATAAGGCGGATGAAAACTTATGTGGTTCACTGAGCATGAAATTTGTATGTTAAATTTCAAATATGCAATCTATATGTTAATTATAGTAGGCTAGTGATTTTAGTAAATGCAATATGAACAAGCTTTTGAAATGAATAATTGAATCTGGAACGAACATAGTGGAGTAATGATATACACATAATAATTCTATTAATAATCTGCCTTTATCTACAGATTATAATTAGCCATTTGATATTGAGTTAAAATGTGAATACTTGCAACTTCGTTCGTATTTGATTATATTATTAAATTATGAATTGGCACCTTGGTGCTTCTAACATTGCTTAACTTGGAACACTTTAGTACCGAATGATCTGTCCATTCCATTGATTATCGAATTATACCTTGAATATTATATTCTTGTGACAGAGTTAGCCAAAAATATGAGTATGATATGTGGCCTTTCAGCATATATATATTATATTTTTTTTTAATTCTAAATAAGGAGGTCTAGTGACGTGGTTGACCAGTGTGACCACTATTTCAGTAACTATGAAATACCAACATAAATTAGGTAGGGGAGTTTATTTCGATTCGACAAGCAATGACATCAAAGTTTGACCACTAGAGTTTCTTTCTTTTTCTATTTTTATTTAAGGCAGTCGACATTCCCCATCTGAACCAATAAATATTGCACGTTACCAAGTCAATAACTTCAAAACCACCACTTCAGTTACAAACGCAGCAATTGTGATAAGATGTTCAAACAAATATAGTAATTCTGGTCATGGACGGTGACACAAGTTTGCTCATAAATATCACAAGACTAAATTAGAGGTTTGTTTGACTATTATATTCCAGTTCCTTCTGAAGTCTGAACCAAGTATGGCATGGATGATCAAATGAGTCGAATCCTATGTAGCGGAAACACTTCGCCACAACAATATCCGATATTTGTGTTCTTCATCATAATTTGACGTGTGTATAAATGAGGCAAATATTATTCTTGAAAAGCTCTTGGAGATCTTTAGCCTGATCTTTTCAAGCGCTTTTGTGTTGGCCTTGGATACTATTCCTTCCAATTTTACTAGGTCCTACACAAATTGAAGAGCCTGTCGACGATCAAGTACAGGCCCACCTGCACAATGTGAATCCAGAGACAGATTTTTGCTGATCAAACAGACCTAGAGACCTCAATTAACAGATAGGTGTTTTTTGAAGCCCTCTTCTGCTTCTCTGTACTTTAAAGTGAGGGTTTCGGAATGCATCATGCAGATCAGTCAATTATACTGTTGTTTACTTACGTTAAATTTGTGCATAAATAGTATTTATCTGTCACAATTGTTGTTTTTCGGTGGATAGTCTAATTTCTATCTCATATTAGGAAGAGATAAGAATGAGAGGAGTTTTTAAGTTATAAAATAACTCCTCTCCTCCTATTCTAATCATCCAAAAAAATTTGATATATCCTCAAAATTTTGTACACATATCAAATTTAATATTCTCTTTCTAATAAGAGCAGGCTGCCTTAAGCGGTGCTCGAAGTTAAATACAATTGGCCAAACTCCGTTATCAATTTTTGGGTGTGTTCTTTCCTTATTTCTTTTATTTATTCTACATTTATAGTATTCAATATATATTTGACCGGTTTATTTGAACGATTAGTTTGAGTGTATAATTTTATTCTCTTGTACGTTATTGATTTGTACGCGGGTCTAGGTTGTGATAATATACTGTGCAAGTAAATTCTGTCTAGTAGTCTGAGTTTTAAATGGAATCACGTGTGATCCATCCAGGCTTTATTGGGAATTTATTTGGAATGGTAATTCAGTCTTAGGAGTCCGTTTAACGGTCTTTTTTGGGAATTACCGAATCAGTAAAATTCATTAGTCGTAATTTGAGTGGGAAATTACCTAGTTTCCCTACAAGTGGTATTAAAGCTGAAGGTTCATTCTTGGTTTGTTTGTAATATTTGTAATATTATTGAATATTATTATTTGAGTCTGTAATGACATCTGTAAATTCACCAACAACTAGAGACATAACAAATATGACACAAGTGACATCGACTTCCTCATCCACATGACAGAGGATTCCAATGTCAAGTATCAAGTTGGCGATGGAAATATTTGACGGTACTGGTCATTTTGACATGTGACAAGGTAAGATTATGGATTCCTTTTTCCAACAAGGCCTTTACATAGCTATTGAAGAAAAGAAACTAGAACATATAAAAGATAAGGATTGGAGTATCATAAATCGGTTAGCATGTGAAACAATTTGATCATGTTTGTCTAGAGAACAGAAGTATGCTTTTAAAAATGAGACTTCTGCACACAAACTATGGAAGGCATTGGAGGACAAATTTCTGAAAAAAAAGTAGTTAGAATAAGCTCCTTATGAAGAAAAGGTTGTTTCGATTTGAATACCGATCAGGTACTACTATGAATGAACGCATCACTCTATTTAATCAATTAGTAGCAGACTTGTTGAATTTAGATGTAGAATTCGAAGATGAAGACTTGGCTTTGATGTTGTTATCATCCCTTTCGAATGAATTTGAATACTTAGAAACTACTTTACTTCATGGGAAGGAGAATGTCTCTTTAGATGTGATGTGTTCTGCTTTGTATAGTCATGAATTGCAAAAGCAAGATAAAAAGAAAAGTAAAGCAGTTACAGAAGATGAAGCATTTGTGGCAAGAGGCTGTCAGTAGAGTCGGTCGAAGGGAAGAAGAGGAAGATCCAAATCAAAAAGTTAATGTTGCTAAAGATGAGTGTGCTTTCTGTTATGAAAAAGGGTACTAGAAAAAAGACTGTCCAAAGTTAAAGAAGAAAAGGAAGGCTTTGCAAGATGCAAATGCTGCAGAATGTAAAAGTGATGCAGAGTCAGATGTCTCTTTGGTGATATCACTAGTAATAATTTGAGTGAGTGATGACCTGATTTCCCTACAACAATTTCATATATTAATGCATTGACCTCCATTGGCTTTATCTCAGAAAGCTCTAATTATAGCACCTAGCAGTTTAATAATATGATCATATGATCCTTTTGTTAGCAAAAAACGGAAAGCCAAATTGGATCTTCATTTTTTTAGAAAATGAATGAAATTATACTTAATGGACCCCATTTTTGGATCCCAATAATCACTTTGATACCAAAAAATGCTGGACCCCGTTTTCGGAGCCCAACATTTGGAGTCAAAAGATGTGATCTTCATTAACCTGTATTTCTAGAGTCCAACTCTCTTTCTCTGATACTATAAGATATTAGGCCCCGTTTTTGAAGCTTAACTATCTTTCCCGAGTTGAAAAGTGTGAGCGGGTTTCCTTGTAGGGTTATTTCAATGAACCCTCACTTTGCCATCATCTCATAGGAGTGGCTTGCCCACAATATCCCATCACCAACATCACAATTTGACTTCTTCAAGTCAATTGTAGCTCTATGCCTCTAGTTTATTTTGAAACAAAATCCTTCTCATTCGGAGCTCTATAGCTCAAGATATGTTTAAAAATTTAAAGTGTGTTCATAACCTAGTTATGCCCCTCCGACCGATCTCTCATTTTCCTTCCATCAATCTCTTTAAATCGACCTAAAAAGCTATAAATTTTATTGAGAGATAGGAAAATGTGTCAGGAATCTATTGCTTCAAGAATCACTTAATTTGGAGGTCGGTTTATGAAGTTATGGCTAAAAGAATCAACCATGTTGCACCTATCTCAGAATAATTGACATAGCTTTCACTAAAGATTTCGTATAAAGGTTTTGTTTCAATAGTTTCTAAGAGGACTTGCAGATATACAACTTTCATGAAGACCTCGAAGGCAAATTTTATTGTCTAAAGGGTCAAAAATGGGACCAGTCGATAGGATCAAAATAAATAGTGTACCAGATGATATGACATCATCACCAGATGATATGACGTCATCAGACAATACGTCCTAACTAGACGAAGCATCCTCACCAGAAGATACGTCCTCGCCAGATGAAGCGTCCTCACTAGATGAAGTGTCCTCATAAGACGATCCGTCCTTACCAGATGATATGTCCTCACCAAATGAAGCATCCTCACTAGATGATGTATCCTCACCTGACGCCACATCATCGCTAGATGATACGTCATCACTAGACGATACGTCCTCACCAGACGATGCGTCCTCACTAGATGATATGTCATCACTAGACGATACGTCTTATACTCCTGAGCATCTCCACTTATAAGGACCATAACTTTTGACTCCCATATCCAAAAATTTCATACTTTATGCCATTGGAAAGCCAGAAAGATAAGCTATAGCTTTCTAGAAGACAACTTTAACTAATTTAGCCTAAATTAGTATACTTTTTTTCCCCTAAAGTTGGTACACAATTTATACGCCTATAAAAGACTTATATTATGAAATGTACAACTACAAAAGAAACATGCACATACTCCTGGGGAACTTTTCAGTTCTAAACTCATTTGCCAAATTAATAAAATCCCATACATAACTTTAATTACATAATAAGATTATAAATGAGGGCTTAACACAAATTACAACATATATAGGATGCTCAATGTTTAACATGCTTATGAAGCTATCCAAAA
>JAOQMP010000072.1:22104-39820 GCA_027563575.1 Erythroxylum pedicellare | reverse complement strand
AATGAATAGGCATTTGAATAAGTCGATGTGAATTAAGAGGAAATTGAATGAATGGAGAAAATTATTTGAGAAAAGAATTCAATTGGGAAACTAAAAATGACATGAGATAATATTACCTTAATTGAGGAATTAGTCACTCAAGGAATTACAAGAATTAATTATGAACATAAGGAAAAATTTGAGTGATATCTGTTGGAGTTAATATTACCCCAATAGCATTATGATATTGAAGATTAAAGTGATCTAAGAAAAATTTGTATCAATGGGTGACTAGGATCATCGAGGATAATTGGCGCATAATCAAAAGGTGGAGAGAATATTCTTTTTCAGTTGAGGAAATCTTACGTACAATGAAGGTAGAAACAAGTATATGCCAAGTTTAATGAGAGTGAATCTTAGCTTGATCAAATAAATTGTGGATGTGATAGTATTTGAACATGGCACATTGGGACGCCTAAAGGAAATAGAGGTGATGATAGTGAGTTTGTATACATAGAGGCAATTAAGCTTCATAAGTTGATTAATGATATATGGTTTAGAACTTGCTGCAATAGTAATTGCTTCGCAAGCTTGGAGACATTATAGGTACAGAAACATTTTGGATATATGAATATACAGATCAGTAAAGATTGAGGAATTTATTAAGTTTGAAAGGAATGTACAAATGTGTACTGTACTGGTAGAGGTAGTGTGTCATCTAATATATTGAACAGATAATTCTATAATGAAATAGTATAAATTCAGATATTGAGGTTACCAAACCTAATGCAATAAAGAGCGTAGAATGTCGAGTTAAATTTTTGGCAATTCAGAGTGCTATTAGCTATTGAAATTAAGATTAGTTTCACATGAAGGAAGTAACAAAACCTAAAAGCCAAGGATTCAGAATTGTGAATCCCATAGAGGAATTGAAAATGAATATGAATTTTTGAGTTTGAATTGGAAGAAGGATATTTTATGATTGAAATAAGAAATATGTGCAGCCAATAAAGACGATTGAGCAAAGAGATTACCTAAGCTAGACATCCTAGTAGGAAAACGTCGGAATTGTATTTAACTGTTAAGGATGTAGAAATAAGTGGTGGAATGCTTGAATTACTAATAGTTCTAACTGTTGAGGATATGCTTAAAACTTATATTTCAGAGTTTATAGGAATATGAGATTGATGTATAGTTCCAATTGAATACAGGTATAACAATTGTCGTTATAGGGACATCATTAAGATACTCTATAAGGCGTTGTATGACAAAAAGGGATTGTTTACCCTTACATTGAAATGAATAGTGCCTAAAGATGGTTAAAGGCTAGAATAAATTTGAGATACTATTAAGGAGTGGAATGAATCAGTAATAAGAATAAAGTGGCTTATGAAAGATGAATGAATTTTGGTGGATCACATCGAGGTTATGGAATATAGTGAAATAGACAAAAAGAGAAGTGAATTATAGAAGAAAAGATGAAGTGTTTTGTGAGTACCACCTTGGTAAGGTGTGGTCAGATTTAGAGAAAAGATTAGTTAAGCTATTATGAATTGGCTTGTATGAAACTATTATGAGTTAGTGTTACTGATAAAAGATGTATTGTAGGCTTATGAAGTGAAAAATTTGAATTATATTGAGAAAACAGTTAAGACGGTGTGATATTTGAAGCAATAATTAGAATATTGATTATTTACATTGAATGTGATCATTTGGAAGAAAGTGTTTGAGTGGTGAAGTATATGGGAAACGGAGGAGCATATGAGGAAACAATACCCCTACCAATCAGACGAGATTTTTTAGGATGAAATTTATTAAGGAGAGGAGCAATGTAACATCCCATTCCTATACTAAGGGTTAGGACTTGAAAATTCGGTACATGTGAGCTCAAAGAGAGATTAAAGAAATGCATTTTCTTGCTCATGCATAACGTTAGCATATATGCACATAAATATTTAATTTTTGCACATAAAAATAATGGTACATGCATTCATTGAAAACTTTCAGGTATAATTGATTTTAAATGTGATTTTATTAAAAATGAGAGGTAGAGGGAGTAGAAAGAGTGACCTTGGTATGAGTTGTGATAAGGAAAGGTTTTGGAAACAAAATTGGTAGTTGATATGGAAAATGTTCACTGAGTGTGCTTCGGTCTATTAGTCATAACCTTTTCGATAGTTATCCAAATGATATGATTCTTCATTTGGATTAAACTAGAAACATATGGCTACATTTTTATGAAGACATTAAATTAAAATTCAGTCTCTAAGAGTCTCAAAATTTTCATGAAGTTGAGAACTGGGTACAGTACATTGGTGGATGAATGTAAAATTTACATTCTGACTTCAGGGGAAATTTTGTATTAATCTAGGATGAATTAGATAAAGTTTCCTTCTTAAGAGTTGTATATATTTCTTTATGTTTCCAACAGTATATATTATGAGAATTTTGGACATTGGAGTCGAAACTTATGACCCCTTTGAGTGGAGATGCTCAAAAGTATAAATAGTATCATCTATAAAAACGTATCATCTGTGATGACGTCATATCGTCTATGATGATGTCATGTCCTTTATAAAAATGTATCGTCTATGATGACGTCATATCGTTTATAAAACGTATCGTCTTTGATGACGTCATATCTGCTACTTTCAGCTTCTTCTACATTCTATTTCTTCTACCTTCTACTTCTTCTGTGCACTGTTCATTTTGTATTATCTGTTCCATTTTTTACCCTCAGAAGATAAAATTTGTTTTAAATATATTCATAACAGTTGTAGATCTTAAAGTTCTCTTTCAAACTATCTAAAGAAAACCTTAATCCAATAGCTATAGGCAAAGTTATGGCTATTTTTCCAATTCATTTGCTTTTTCAAATCGTCTGCTTTTTTGTTTGGCTTCGTCTAATCCTATCGACTTGTCAATTTTTGACACTTTAGATGATAAACTTTGTCTTTGAGGTTTTCATAAAAGTTGTATATCTTGAAGTCTTTTTTTAAACCGTCCTAATATGATCTTAATCCAACTTTTGTAGAGAGAGTTATGCCTTTTGTCTCAAGATAGGATCAATATGATTGAGGGCAAAATCATGTTTGATTATTTCGACCATAACTTTTTCATCCGACTTCCCAGTGAAGTGATTCTTGAACCATTGGATGCATAAGACAAAGGGGAACATGTTTCTAGAAGAAAGTGTTGCAAAATAACTTCAGTATTAGGGTCAAAAAGATCATGTAAAGTTGACCCCAAATGATGTTTTATGGAAAAATCTGGAAGTGATTTAATCGGTTATGACATGTGTTTCAGTGGTTTTATTAAGTCATATACTTAAGTACAAATCATACTTACTTGAGTTTTACTAAAGGTAACTGGATAAGTGGCCAAGAAATGAATAAGTGTCCTAGCTTTAAAGTTGAGTTTTAATAACGTTGAAAGACAAGTTACTATACTTGCCTTCATTTCTTTCTCTCGGAGTTTCTTTCTCTAGTGTATCTTTAACATAGAGTTTTTCATCAAAAACTCCACTAAAGCTAAACTATGCTTACCCTTATCTTCTACTGCTACCACTTTGTCATCTGTTTCTTTTGCCGCAAGAAAACCTGAAAACCCTCTGTAAGATGAAGTACATGAGTTGTATGAAAGTTAGTTCTTTGTGATGGTTGAAGATTTTGGAGTTTTAACAAGTAAGTATCGTGTTAATTCTTATGAGAAGTCTGAATATGAGATAAAATGGACGGTTTATCTGACATAAATTAGTCATGGAAAAAGTGGCCATTTTCATGAATACAGTACAAACTAGAAAAAGAAAATTCAAATGTGTTGTTTTTACGTATTTAGGGATTTTTATGTGATATAATGGTGTAGAGATGATTTTGAGTAGAAAGATCATTGAATACATGCAGGGCAAGAGTACATAAATGTTGAAAGTGATAAGGACTTATATGCTCTGTTTTCCCTTCTAATTGTGTATATATATATACATACCTAAGTGAATATTAGTTTGGAAAATTTAGGACGAGCAAATATAGGATTAAAGTTAAGGAAATCAGAGTGAGAGAGAGATGATGTCGTGTTTTCAGTGGGATTGAAATGAAAGGCTACTAGTGTTAAATTAGTGAATGAATTGTTGACATCAAAGTACCAAAGGTATAAGTATGTTTGGGGATAACAATATTCACTTGATTGAGTGATTGATTAATGAAATAAAAATGAGCATAAGATATGAAGTTGGTAAAGTACCTGGGATTGTCATTGAGCATGCATTGTACATAGTCTATATAACCATTTGTGCATAAATGAGTTTTGTAACGTGTGTGAATGGTGTGTGTTGCATAAATAGGATGTGCAGGATAAACGTTCGTAAACAGGCATATCCAAAATTAGAAGCAAATGCTATTTTGGAATGTACAGTGAGTAACCCAAACAGTTTCTCTTAATTATTGTTTGCTTAAATGATGTTATGAATGATAAATGAATGTGATTGATTTTGTTGATTTTCAGACAGGAGGTCCGATGAATGTGAATTGAATGAAATAAGTGTTTTCTTGACTTAATTGTTGGATGTCGGACTAAGGTCTGATGACAATGAGAATGAGATGTGATAGTGAATATGATTATGTGACTTTGAGCATTTTCAATTGATTGAATAAATGTGATGCATTTCATTACATGAATGCATGATCAGATAATGGGAGTTGTGACCAGAGTAGCCACTAATCAAAGCTTAAAGCTCAAAGTGTGAAAAGAGCCTCGAGCTCAGAAAGTGATTCGGAGCCTCAAGTTCAATGTTTAATGAGCCCTATATGGGACAGTTATCAATGATCCTTATATGGGACAGTTATCAATGAGCCCGATATCTAATGGATGCGGGACAGTTAGGCACTTGGGCACATCAACGTAATAATTAGAAAAGTGTCTTATAAGCATTTCATATGCATTTTGTTAAATATATTTGCTGGATTGAAATGCCAAATTTGCCTATGCTTAAGTGAAAATGTGATACTGATGTAAAGTGCAATTTTTGTGAAATGTTTGTTATATGAAATGATTTGTTGCATGAATTGAGTGAATTATCGATGATGGTTACCTCACTGAGTTCGTAAAACTCACCCAAATTTTCTAATTATTTTTTAGGCTTAAAGAGTACCCCGTTAGACAAACAGGAGTATACCTACAACATGCAAGTAAGAGATAGAGTTCGGGATCAGTTGGCATCTACATTATTATTTCCTTTATGTTTGTATCAAATTAAGTCTTCTGCAATTATTGTAACTTGTGTATTCAAATATTTCTGTTTTGAAATAAATTTCCAAATCAGAAATGTTTGTATATGGTTTTGACAATGTAATGAAATTCTGACAAGTATTTTGTATTTGTAACGAGCCTAAATGGATATTGAATTTTCTGATGATTGTATTGCTATGATTGGAAATGTTTATGAAAGAAAGTGGGCCCAATTTGGTTATCGATTTCCGCACTTTATGTTAGTGGTTTCAAAAAAATTGTATTTAAATTTGAATGATTGAGTGCTATAGAATGCCACCCTCGCGGGGCACAGACTCGGATATCCTTAAGGATGTCAGGCACGTGTCCAATCAATAAGTATTAACCCTAGTTAGAGTATTTTATAATCAATTTGATAATAAGACGATTGCTGAATATTTTCATAATTAATTCAGTTAGTTAATGAATTAAACTCATTAAGGATCATTTAGTCTATTTACATTATGTGAGTGGATTAATGACTCATTAAAGATGGCCATTGAGGAGATGACATGTGTCTCATTAATGGGGAGTATAAAGAAACAAAAACTAAGACTAAGTTGCTTCATTTGGAGAGAGCACCGTGAGAGACCAAAAATAAAAAGGAGAGAAGAAGAGAAAGGGTGTCATTCGGCTAAGCTAGAGGGGAAGAAAAGCCAGCTAATTTTTAATGGTTTTAGAGCATAATTTAAGGAGAGCTTGATCAAGACTAAGTGTTCTTCAATTTTCCAAAAGATTGAAAGAAAGTGGTAAGTTTTCCTATTCTAAATTTCTGGTTTTGGGTTTTTGAGTGGGATAGATTCATGTAAGATTAATGGCAATTTTAACTTGCTATAGATTAGATAATAAGTTTGGAAGCATTTTAGGGTTGAAAGCAAGAAAATCAACCAAAGAATCAAGCTTGAGAGAATTTTCCATGGTAAGGGTTTTTAGTGTGATATGATCCAAAAGTTTATTTTGGTGTTACTTTGCATGGAATTGGTTTAATATGATGAGAGAGAGAGAGAAACGTTTAGTGAAATTCTATCTTAGATTCTCGGTTCACTTGAACAAGCTCCACAGTTTTGGCCATAAATTGGCCTAAAGACCTCCAAATTGGGTGATTTCAATTAGAGATGAAACCCTAATACATACTATTAAAAATATTTAGGAGAGACCCTGACCTAATTCTGGCTTAATGACATTTGAATTTGAGATTGAAAATGGTGACCTGATGTTGCCCCTATATTGGAGCAGTTTGTGATGTTTGGTGCATGTTTCTTGATTTAAAAGTTCAAATGGCCAGATTTTTAATGTTATGAAACTAAAGACATAGGGAAACAAATGTCTAGAAGACCTCAAAACCTAATATGAACATTTATTATATGAAAATTACAGAAAAATGGAGAAATGAATTCTAGGCAGGGGTCACAACCATAACTCCTCATGCATGATCATGACATGGTGAATACAATTAACATAGGTGTTATATGATTAAACACTAATCTCAAATTCGATTAAACCAAATACATTGTTTTAATGCCTTATTTCTAAATTTGGAAATAACTGCCTAAGAAAAATGTGCTTTGTGTAGGTAAAGGAAAGCACAAAACATGTAAATGTGCTTGGCGATAAAGTTACTAAACGATGAGTGCTTTTTAATTGTTTTATATGAATAAATTATTTGCAAAAGAATTGATGATATATAAATTTATATTATATGATTATGATTTTTATTTGAATGAAACATTATAAGTGAAAATTGATAGTATAGGTATATGTTTTAGTAATATATGAATTGAAGTTTGAAAATTGAATTTGATACAATTTAAAGTTACGATGAAATTAGGTTATTGGTTGAGAAACAGGAAATGATTTTTAACCTATGGTACACCATTAGGATTTACACATACTATTACACAGGTATATAGCAGTTATCTTAGTGCGAGTAAATGATATAGAACCAGCTCCGTAACTAGTGGCTAACCAATTAAGGGTAAATAATGTAGAACTAGCTTTGTAACTAGTGGTTAACTAGTTTTATGTAAGCGATGCAAAACCAACTCCATAACTACTGATGTATAATGGTTAACCTAGTACAAGTGAGTGATGTAGAACCAACTTTATAACTAGTGATTAATTAGTCGCAGGTAAGCGATAAAGAACCAGTTCCCATATGGAAAAAAAAAGTTAATGGTGGATTATATCGTGTAAGAAATTTCATGACAATAATGATATCGTCATAATTTATTAGTAACTTGAAATTTTGATTTTCTGAAAGCATATATGTTTTATATTGAATTGTATCATATGAAATGAAATGAATTTATTTTAGGAAGGCTTAAATTGTTAAACATGGTTTGCATAGAAATGTTAACACTAACTGAAAACTCATTTAGTTCACACTTTACTTTCTGTTTTTAAAATAAAACCTTTCAAGTGCACGCTCAAGGGTTTCAGTAGCAAGGACTCCACCTCTGAAGTAACTCTCTTTGACACATTTTACTGTGTAGACATTTTTGCCTTGTAAATGCTTTTGAGAATTACTGTATATTAATGAACATGTTTTTGGAATTTGTTTTATGTAAAGAAGGCATGTATATAAAGGTTTATAAATGATGTTGCAACTGTTGGATCTATTTTGCCAACATCTCCATATGGGTATTGTATAAAGTGATCTTCTCCTCCCCTTGAGGAATTGGACCAATGAATGCGCCCACTCTGTTGATATTCTCTATCAAATTGCTACCTCCGGTCATCTCGAAATTAGGTTATGATATCAGCTATTACAAAGGTATTCTTAAGCACCAAACTTATACTGTAAGTCACACCTACTCCTTTGTACGATAATCTTACTTAGGTCCATTTAAGCAAGACTCAGCCTTCCCACGTGATCGACAACTAACAACCTTGTTTTAGAACACCTTATGACCCTCGTAGTGTTTTAACTCTCACACTTTCTAGAAAACTATACAAACACTAGAATATTCAAAGGTAACAATAAAACCAAGAAAGAGATATAACAAACTGTCAACCTTTATTACTTCCCTCAAAATATATAAAGGATACTCTCTCAATCTCTAAGTCTATGAGGAGTAAGGCTCAAATGAGCTATATATAGGAATTCAGGTTTGAGGGCTAAGTTAGAATCCTAATAGAACTCTAGTACCCAAGATCACATATTATCCTATCAAATTACATCATTATCCAAAAAGATAATATCCCTGCCTAAATAAGACTATTCAATAACGTCTATCTATATCCTAACCAATAAAATAAAAGATTATACATGATCTAACCTTATCCATGAAGATGTTCACTATCTTTAGATGATCCTCTTACGTGGTTTTTATCCTTTGGAATTTATGTTTACTCCATGATCTTATCTGCCACATCACCCAAGATCTCTCTATGATCTCTATCTATTATGATGAGTCATACAAGCCAAAGTCGGTCAAGCACACTGGTCTAGTCCAATGCTTCCCCATGTCAAGTCGATTAGCCATGGTCTGTACATTTGAGCATACAACTTTCCTCAGTCTATCAAGAACTTAACCTTAGTCATGTTAGTTCGTACAAAGTTTGAAACTCGCACCATGTTTGATCTAACTCATTTAGCCACCTTAGAGCCTTCGCATGCTACCGCCATGTATGTGATCTAACTAAACTTCCATCCAAGGTCCATTTTCAGCTAGCTGTGAAATGCATTTATGTGTTATGAGGATAACATTTAGTCACTCGGAACACAGACTCACCCATACACTTAATTCCGGAAACCAAATTGGAACTCAAATCCTTAATCCTTAAAATAGAAATCCACACAATCTATATGCTCTCTGTTTGTTATTTGCTACATCATTGCAATTTCTGGTGTGGGAATGAATTTCAAAGTATGGCATATGAAGTGGGATGATGACCTATAATGATGTTTACAAGAAAGAAACCATTAGCTGCCATATCCAATGAAGAATTGAATATTCACAACTTTATAGAAATGGCATTGCCTGACCACCCGTAAATCTTGCAAGAAGGTCAGGGAACAAGTGTAACTTTCTGTGCAAAGAAGATCAACGTTTGAAATCACAAAATCAGGAAATGTTGGATTGTAGTTCTCGAGGTTGGAGTGGCTTGTTTAGCTGAGATATTAGAAGAGCAAATGAACATTAGGTACATGAAACCCCAGGAATTGAGAAATGATTATAAGCTTCTAATTAAGAAGTATGTCTCACACCCAACTTCTAAAGCACGGATCAGATGAAGAGTAAAATTGGAAGAATTTAAGTCAACCATTAGAAGGCTTCTTCAAAATTTATAATAACAGACTAAAATAACTTCAGATCTCTTTAGATGACTTTTAAAGTAATGCTTCCTTCAGCAAAATATCTTAGATTTGGATTTATTTCAAAAAATTTATAAATTTATCAAAGGCCATTAGGTCCTCCCAGACAAGTGGACAATAGATCAGCAACATAAAAGATTCAATTACTTGTCCAGACCATTTATCCCTGCAAATTCCAGTGGTAACCTTGTCGACAAATACTTCAAAATTATATTAACTCGCACAGAGCAATAATTCACAAGGAATTTTACATTAGTTGAAATGGTAGTATGACTAAATGATTATATTCTTCTATAACACGTAGGATAGACCTTATTATGTGTCCCAGATCGTTCATGAAAGGGTTAAAATGAAGGAAATGTGAAATACTTGATTTCAGTGCCATTTGATTTTCCAAAGCAATTTTCGAGGCCAAACTTCTTAATAAACTCCTTTATGGTCAAGTACTTGACCTCCAAATGCTTAAACCCTATGATATTTTGCTGTTGTTACTAAACAACACTACATCAAGATTATCACAATATAACCGAGTGGGTCTAGCTATCGAATCTACCACAGATAACTTGAAAATCAAGTTTTTGAGCCAAACCACCTGTATAGAAGCTCTATAACATGCAACAAACTCTGCATGCATAGTCGAGGAAGTTATCGGTGTTTGCTTGACACTCTTCCACGATATTGCACCATCTGCCAACATAAAAATGTACCCTGTTGTAGATTTGCGATCATTTGGACACAACGAAATCAAAGTCAGTATACCCTGTGAGGTTTAAATCGTTGACTTTCTTGTATGTCAACATATAATCCTTAGTGCCCTTTAGGTATCTCAACACTTGCTTAACTGCATTCCAATGGTTCATACGTAGGTTGGCCAGATATTGACCCAACAGTCCAACAACAAATGTAATGTCCGGTCTAGGGCACACCTAGGCATACATAAGGCTACCAAAAAGTATGGGACATTCCTTATAGCCTCTCTCTTAACTTCATTCTTTAGACACTGTGCCAAAGATAATCTCTCACCACGAGAGATAGGTGTTACAATAGGTTTGCAGTCAACCATATTAAACCTTTGCAACACTCGCTCAATGTATGCTCTTTGTGAGAGGCTCAATGAGTGTTGTGATCTGTACCGATGAATCTGCATACCAAAGTTAAAAGACTCTTCACCTAAATCCTTCATGTCAAAGTGTTTGGCTAAAGGTTGCTTTAACCTCATGCAACATGGTCAAATTATTTGACACGAGTAAGATATCATCCACGTACAGTAATAGAAAGATAACTTTGCTCCCCCTAACCTTATAGTATAAGCATCTTTCAACTTTGTTTTCCACAAAACCGAATAAGGTAAAAACCTCATTAAACTTTAGGTACCATTGTCTGGAAGCTTGTTTCAGACTGTATATTGATTTAGTCAACTTATAAACTTTGTCAGTTTCATTTTGATCCTGAAATCCTCCAGGTTACTCTATATAGACCTCCTCATAAAGGTCACTATTTAGGAAAGCAGTCTTAACGTCCATCTGATGTAGCTCTATGTCATAATGCGCTACTATTTTCATAATCACTCTAAATGCACCCTTGGAGGATACATGAGAGAAGGTAACATTTTGAAGTCAATTTCTTCTCTCTAAATGAATCCCCTGGCAACCAAACGTGCCTTAAATTGCTCAATTTGACCTTATATGTCCTTGTTGGTCCTAAATAGCCACTTGCAACTGACAGACGTACAATATTGAGGTAAATTAACAAGCTCCCATACCTTATTATACCTCATTGACTGCATCTCATCCTTCATCGCTTCCCATCACATATTCACATGGGGTCCAAAATTAGCTTCTATATAAGTAACTGGATCCACAACATGCCCTATGTCATAGTCTTGCTTATCCAAATAGACTATGTAATCTGGTGAGATACCAAGTTACCTCTCTCTGGTGGATTTGTGCAACGGCATACGTTCTTATACCTCAAACACCTCTTCCTGAATAGGTATAGGTTCTTGTGCCTGCATAGGCATGGTACTTAGACCTACATCCACCGTAATTGACTGTATGAGAAGTAGATACGAAATAATTGTAGTATCCATCCTACTATCTCTTGTAGGATATGAAGATTCTCCCTCATCATGGACATCGTATTCCAAAAACTTAGCCTTCTGCGATTTTACTATTCTGGCCCCTCCTTCTCTACAGTAAAATATGTAACCCTTAGAGTGGTTGGTATAACCTACCAAATAGCAACAAGTAAAACAAGGTTGCAATTTTCTCTCATAAGGATTATATAACCTTACCTGAGCAAGGTAGCCCCATACATGAATGCGTGTAAAGCTTAAGTTCCATCCTTTCCAGAGTTCAAAAGGCATCTTGGATACTGTCTTACTTGGGACTCTATTCAAGATACACAATTTCGTCTTGATGGCTTCGCCCCAAAGGTATTCATCATGTCCTTTAGGGTGAGATTGCGCCTTTCGGCAATACGATTTTTCTCAGGACTACTTGGGATAATGAATTATGTCACTATTCTAACTGATTCTAAATACCTAGCAAACAGACCATTTTCTTATCCTGCAACTCTATATCTTCCATAGTATTCCCCTCCTATGTCAGATCTGACAATCTTTATTAATTTTTCCAACTAGTTCTCAACCTCAGTCTTAAAGGTCTTGAACTTATCAAGAACTTCAGACTTTTTCTTAAGTAAGAACACATAACCACAGTGGGAATAACATCTATAAACGTCAAAAAATATCTAGCATGGCATAACGTGACTGCATAGGGAGCATTAACGTCTGTATATATGAGCTCCAATATACCAGAATCACGATTTGAACCTTTTTTTTTCTTTATCTTGGTCAACTTACCCCTACAATAATCGATACATATTTCTAAATCACTAAATCGTAGATTTGAGAAAATGTTATCCTTTATTAATCTCTCAACCCTCTCCCTAAAAATGTGGCGATGACATTTATGCCACAACATGTACAATGTTTCTTTTATGAAGACTCTCTTTTGAGTAACAGGTTCAGTAAAATAAGAAGAGGCATACATTCATTAGGAGTAAAATAAGAAGAGGCATACATTCATTAAGAGTAAGACATATTCTATACAATCAGTAGGATAAGAAGGTAGTTTCGATATGTCTTGTATTGATAGAAATATTTACAACTGAAGTATTAAATACAAAACAATTACCTTCTTTATCCAAAACAAATACAGAGATTAATTTTTGTCTAAAATATGGTATACAAAATGTGTCTCGTAAAACCAGTACAAACCCCATATCGAGGTTCAAACCTACATCTCGTACATACAAAACATCCACCTCCTCATTGTTGCCAACCATCAGTTTCTCCTCTCTTTTAGCCGACCTTCTCTTAGATCTGAGCCCCTGCATTATGGAAGCAACATGGTTAGATTTTCCACTATCTAACCACCAAGAACTTGATGTGGTTATAGCTACATTGAATTCATGAATCATATAGGTCGAGGAGTTACCTGATAGTTCCTACTTAACCTTCCATAGCTTGTACTTCTCACAATCAACCTTCCTATGCTCCTTCTTCTTACAGAAGAAGCACCTCGTACCCTTTAGATCATGTGGCCCCTTTGCAATGCTGGATTGTCCAGTCTGAATCTTTGGAGAGAGTTTGAGTTTCTTACCCTTGTCTTTAGGTTGTTGGGGTTTAGCCTTCCCCTTACCTTTGGCAGCTACAAACATAGTCGTATGAGAACTCTTAATCTTCTCCTCTGCTGCAGCAAACTGGGAAATCAAGATATTGATGTCCCAGGCCTCATCCTGAGAGATGTAGGAGTAGCCAACATCTCAAACTCTCGAGGGAGAGTATTTAGTGCCTGATGCACTATAAGATTTTCAGGAATTGGTATAGTAAGTGTCATCAGCCTAGTCTGAAGGTGAACCATCTTGATAATGTACTCTCAAACGCCTCCTTCTCTTGTATACTTTATAGATAACAGTTTTTTAATCAAAGTGCTCTGCTCTGCATAAGAAGAAACCTTGTATCTCTGGAAAATGTTATTCATAAACTCCTTCGTTATGATCGTATCTGGTAATCCACTCAAGAGATGATCTGGGATCAACCTCTTGATGGTCAAATAGCACATCCTATTTGACTGCTCCCAGGTCGCCATAGCTACTTTATCAGCTTTTAAGCTGATATCAGTAAGTGGAGAAGGTCTCTCGATGTGCATCGTAATACTAATGTCAGTCATCTCTAGTGCAAACCCCATATCCTTCTTCCACTTCTTGAAATTGAAACCATTTAAGGTCTCAATCATGATAGCATTGTTGTTTACAGAAAAGGTGACGACATGATAGAAAAGAAAATGTAAACATCAATTTAAATGTAGGACAACAATGATAACATTATCTATACAGAGAATCCGATTGTACATATTATGAAACACCTATAGGTTGAATACGTAATATATGTAATTAGACCTTCACATAAAAGCGATCAGAGTACAAGCCATAAACTCTCATGACACTACCACCTGTGGGTGAGTAGATCATTTAAAAAACAACTTTCTTCCATCTAATGCCTTTATGTATATATCAAAATCTCATAGAAGGTCAACACTTATGGGCTGAATAACCAAATATGACACCAGAGACTTCCCCCAACATGTACACGGTACAATCTAAATACTAACTTGAAAGGTCACTGTGGTGATTACAATCTTACCAATACTAAAAAAGACTACAAACACAAGGGATACATCTCTATGTCATCCTCACATTCTATATGGTCATAATGTATGTGAAAATCGATCAAAACTGAAAAAACTAGATTCATAATCAAATAATCACATATTAATACTGAAAACTTTATTTGAGATTTTATTTAAAAATTCTCAATGAGAGTGATCATTGTACTTTCTCAAATACCAAACCGACCATATGAGACATGAAACCTTTAGTGTCTCTCTTACGTATAGTTCGGAGCACAAAACTATACTCAAAATAAGCTTACAAAAGCTTTAAAACCTTATCTAGAATCCAATTACCAATGTAATAATCTAGAAAATTTGAAAAAATACTTTAAAAATTCTCCTGACCAAAAAACTGTCCTAATAGGACCCGAGGTACCTTTACGAGAATTCTAAAATTTTCTTTTTAAAATATTTTTTAAGGTGTTGACGTCAATATGATGTTATCATCACTGTAGCGTTGACGTCACCCTGCGAGTGGCCACAAGGCGAGTAGGCATTGCACATGCATCGATTGGCGCATATCACGACCCGATACCACGTTGGGAAAATGATAACCACCGCATGGCCAGGCTAAAGATACTCACGATACCCTTAAGCCAACTATGCAAAGCTAATTGAATATCCTTTGAAAATATTTGGATAACACAATGACTATATTTTGAAAATCCCAAAACTCAATTAAAATACCTGTAAATTAGTTTTAACCGCACTTCTATATTCAGATTAAAACTCTACCGCAACTTCTAGACTTTTAAGTCCACTTAAGAGCAATCTCAACAATAGTACAAAAGGTTTGTACATAAGGTCATTTACAAACCATAAGATAGTTAAGAGTTAATTTACAAAATCATAAAGTATATTAACATAACCAACATAATAAAAACAAAATAGTTTATAAGCCACTATACAACAAAAGTAAAAATAGAGACTACCCATGTGCGGTAATGCCCTGAAAATGTGAAGAGACTGCACGATACGCTCAAAGCCTCAAGCTCACCAAATTAACTTGTATGGTTGGATAGTGGAAGGGGTGAATACATTATGTACTCAGTGAGCAGGAAAAACATATATCATAAATAGAACTCAAAACACACCAAGACGGTGTAAACAACCTATAAAGCAAACATACATGACATAGAAACACATAGGCCTAGCCTATGACTCAACGTATACTAGTTAGGAACCATATAAGCTTAGCCTATTAATCACTCATCCGGTGAACATAGGTTCCAGTTCCAGTACACAAAAGTAGAAAAACATCACAAGTATAAATCAATCTCGTCAGAAAACAAATCTCATAATAAGCCAAAAAAATTATATATGTCACCACTAGTCGGCCAAAGTAGTGTGCACACCCATAGATTCCCGGTGTTGGTTCAATTTTCATCCATGGTGAGTCTAGACTACTGTCGATAAGAGCATCATGACCCTAGGTGATGACCTCTTCAGTGACCTGACCTCTAGGTGTGCAATCATCTGTAAGTCCCATAGAAAGGTGTCGATACAGAAACTCGACTTTTATGTACTAGCACCAAAGGTATGGGGGTCACTTAATCTATTGTGTCTAGCAAACGAATGGCCAATCGTTACCTTACCAATCACAAAAAATCATATATAAATATTGAGTACTAAAATCCAGTAAGGCATCATACCTTTATTTATCGGTCCAACATATAAAATGGAACCTTGTCATGGCTTTAAGCCAAAAGAGAACACATACACGCAACATACATGACTCAGTTATGCATATGTAAGTTCCAAAACATTATTTCATACAATAAAAGACATCTTTTACACTCCAAGTGCAAAGTTGTTTAAAAAATGTAGTTTCAAAAAATAAAATGTTATCCTTTACACTTTAAATGCAGGTTTGTTGAAAAAAAATATCATTTCTCAAATTACGTAATAAAAAAATAAGTTGCACTCCAAGTACAAAGAGTTATTTAAAACAATGTGGCTTATTAAATACATAAGTATACTAGCATCCATTTGAGATTCAATTATACTATGCATTACTTAGGTTCAAAATTCACCTACAAGTCATCATGCATCTCTTTGGATGTTCTAATTTCATTTGAGAGATATGGTTTCCCCAACTCAAATAAAAAGAAGGTTTACACTCCCATGACTTAAACAATCTTTGGTACGAGCTCCTTGATTCATAGGTCCCGAGCCTTTATACGTAAAAATATACAATTTATTTACTACTCAAACATGTATCTCGTATTCATACACCACCATAACCAAATTCATCCCTAATCAATCATCATAAATGTTATTCTAACATATTTCAATAGGTCAATAATTCACTTATTAATTCAGCCTCAATGTCTGCTCAACGATCAAACTAACCTAACTTAATATGCAATGTTTACATCTTTTTCTTCCTAATGTTCTTTGATGAACAAGTTGTCTTCTTTTAATCATAACTCTCTCTACAATAAATCATTATCAATACATCTCCTAACAAAACTATTTCATAGAAACGTTAATAAGATATCAATAATCATTTTTCATATTTTATGCTTTCACTCATTCGGACTCTAATGTCCTAAAAAATCAGGAAATAATACAAGATTCCTACACAAGTGTCTACCACAGGCAGTATTAGGAAAACAAGCATCACTCGAAATCTAGTCACCATTTTGTCAACCCACTTTCACAAAGGTCAATTTAAGACCTATATATACAACTTTCATTCTTTGAGTTGCTTCAAATTCGTGCTCTAAGAATATGAAATATAGATAGAAAGAGAAAGATGAAATTGAAACCAGAATTTCTAGTTACCTTGATAACTTCTTTCCTTTTCCTCTTCTCTTCCCCTTTTTCTCTCCTTCTCTTCTCATTTTCATTTTTCTCCCTCTTCTAACCTTATGGTAGACCCTCACTCTTACTTCTATTACCTTTTCATCCATTTTCTCTAGAAAATTCAAGAAGCTCAAACTAATCCATGTGTCACCATTCCATTAGCCTATGTGTCACCATTCTATTGGTACATATATTAGTCCATATGTTACTATTCTATTGATCCATGTGTCACTTACTTTACGTTTAACATGTCACTCATTTTAAGCCTCCATATGTTATCACTTGTAATGCTACACATGTCACCAATTGTAAGGCTACACATGTCACCATTATATTGTTCCACAGGTCACAAGTCTAAAGTGCCATTTGTCACAAACTTAAAGGGCCACTTGTCACAATTATACTCAAACCACTTGTCATCAATTTAACTGAATCATTTGCCACTTATTCCTAATGCCACATGTCACCATTTCATAGCCCTAATCAACCTACATTCCCATGTATAAATTTGTTTAACTCTTTAACATTTTTCTTAAACTAGATGCACATATCACCTCATCAATTACTCAATTGTAACAATAAATTCTCAATTCACTAATTATAATCCATCAAT